>BMAO01003997.1:0-96952 GCA_019973975.1 Trichonephila clavata | reverse complement strand
TACAGTGACTTTTTTGAGTGTAGAACTATTTTCCTCCTTACTCTCCCCTCAGGTATAAGATTTATCTTCAAATTTTCATTACTGACTTTGGAAAAACAATATCGCTTTAGTGAAAAAATAATAAATTTAAACAATAAAAATAAAATTATTTTGATGCTTAATTAAAAAAAGTTATCATTTTTTTTAGAATAGATAGTTTTTAGGAAACTAAAATACTAAAATAATTTTCAGATTTTCATTAATCAATCAATCGTTACATACAGTTATCTTAAAAATGTGTCTAGATCGTATTTTTATCCAAAATAATAGGCGATATATATTTTTTATTAACAAATAATTAATTTAGTAATAAAATAAAATTATATTCCCCTTTGATTTTAAAAAAATATATGAATTTAAATCCTTAGCTATAAATACTAATAAAAAATTATACAGATAGCTCTTGTAACGCTTGGATGTTTGATTAAACATATGTAGGTGTTAAAAAAACACTAAGTTATATGTTTACATTCACTGAAATAAAACATTCAAAAAGAAAATAATACTATTTGATAAAAACGTTTAATTTTTTTAAATTTTATAGTTTTTCACTTCGCTTTGTGTTAATTAATTTATTTTAACACGTATCTGACGAAAAAAATGTATATTATACAAAACTAACTTATTATTTATTTTAGAATAAAATTGATTAAAAATGTTCATTTAGCAAATTAATTGTGACGTACCGTTTACTTAAATAATGGTAGCACTGAAAATGAAGTCAAATTCAGATCAGTGGGTGGGCAGGGTGAAGAAATTTTTCAAATTACAAAATTTCACTACTATTTTAAATCTTGAAGTAAAATTGTGAGGATTTTTTGAAATATTCGACACACGGGAAAAAAGTTTCATGCAATTATCTTTATAAATAAAGAAATTATTAAATGATTGTTTTAAGTATTTTGAGTGTTTTATTAAAATTTGTTTCGAATGCGTAACATATTGCCATGGAAATTCACCTTCCTTTATCAAAGTTCATGGTATGTGTGTGATTCGTTTATATTAAAGTCATTACAATTAAATTTTTCGAATTATCTTCTAGATCTTACTTTTTATCCAAAATAGTAGGCGATATGCTTTTTATTAACAAAGAATTAATTTAATAATGAAATAATAGAATTTTTTTTTGATTTTAAAAAATATATTAATTTAAATCCATTATCTATAAATAATAATAAAAAAAATTCTACACATAGCTCTTGAAACGTTTGTATGTTTGATTAAACATATTTAAGGGCTAAAAAAAAACACTATGTGGGAAAACCTAGTTATAAGTACACATTCACTGAAAAAAACATTCAAAAAGAAAATAACACTATGTGATAAAAACATTTAATTTTTAAATTTAAAATTTTAGTTTTTCATTCGACACTGTGTTAATTAAATTATTTAAGCACGTATCTGAAGAAAAAAAGTTTTTTATACAAAACTAACCTATTAATTATTTTATGATAAAATTCATTTAAAATGTTCATAAGCGTAAATTTACATATTCACAGTATAAAATTCAAAAAGAATATAATACTTGTGATAAAAATATATTTCAGAATATTTCCTTTTTTTATGATATATTTTTCATATATTCCACTGTTCTTCAATAAAGCAATCTTTAATAATAAAAAACTATGTGTTGTGACCCGCGCCAAATGATTTAAGGGAATTCCAATATTTACTACATCAGCGAAACTCAAAACAACCGTTATCTTTCACGTCTTCCAAACAGAAAGCAAACGCAAAGTGACCTTGACGCAAATCATGGTTTTTATTATGGAATTATATGTCAAAAAAAGAACTATACATTAGGCATTATTTTAAATTGAACTATAAAATTTATGAAAGAGAAGAAAAATTTCGATACTGATAAATATTTTAAATGAATCTCAGAAATGCATTGAATGCATTTTATCCTCTTAATCTAACATATATAGTTATTTAATTTTGAAAATTATATAAAGAAAAATTGACGAAAATGTAACTTTTTAACTCGCAATTTTTTTTTTTTTACTCGCCAAAGTTACTGATTTCCCCCTTTTTAAGGCAGTATTTTTTTAGTGTAACCCTTGAGTTAGATGCGGTCGACGGCGAAACATTTCAAAAGTGTTTGGCGCAAAGCTAATTTTCGACGCCAATGTTTGGATAAATGTAAAATCGCCTATTATTATTTATTTTAAAAATCATTACCTTCATTTTTAGGGCATAATTTTTAAGTTAATGCTCTCAAACTTCACAAACTATTTACATAAATAACGTACTTTTTAATAAAAAATGTACAAAAACTTTTATTTAAGTTATTTCTCAGAAAAACAGCTGTTTACGAAAATCACAAAATGTTTTTTAAAATCCGTAATTTTGAAGCAATTTTTTCAATCTTCGTATTTGACAATATTCAATCGTATTTTTTCAATATTCGTATCACATGGAAAAAAGGTTTTGTGAGATTACCTTCATAAATGACGAAGTTATTCAATGTGAAGTAAAAATTGGGACTACTTTTTAAAAATTCTTTAAAAAAAAAGTTTTAGGAATTTTGTTTTTTAAATGAATGGATCTAAAAGAGAAAGGCTTGAAATTAGTTAGGGTCGAATATAGATTTAATAACACGAAAAGAAATTCATACGCAACGATTTAGAATTAATTTTCATAAAAACGCATCAATTTTAACACTATTTTAAAAAATTCGAAAAAAAATAGAAAATATCGTTATTTTACAAAAACAATTATACCGTATCGTGGCGAAGTAAATGATCTTTCCGATTCTGTAATTATTTTTTGTCTGGTTTCAACACCGAAAATTGGATGGCAATTTTAAAATGGTGGAAAACGTAAGATTACCGCTCGGCCGAAACAGAATGGAAGTTTCGCTAAGTAAACAACCGGCAGGAGTAAAACAATTAGGCGTTTTAAGGTTTTTAATTAATATCTTTTCAACTAATTACAATATCGGAATATAAATGGGCAATACGGCTTCCCCGGAAAATTCCCGATCTTTTGGTACCTTCCGCGACTTTCTGCGTCGTATGGTTCGTGAGAAGATAGACGCACATACATACATAGATAGATAGATACGTTTGTTTACGTTCGAATTTTAATAGTGTAAGAAGATTAGAGCTTCCTTTTTCTTCACAAGAAATATTTAAGCTTTTTTGGTGTGCATTTATGAACAATTTTTATTTTTTTTAATAATAGTTTTTTTTTACTTTGTTGAGAGGGGCGGTATTTTTCATTTCTGTCCGGGGCGGCAAAATTGCTAGAGCCGGCCCTGTCACGACCGGTACCCATTTTCTTGAGTGCTTCCTTTACGGATGCGCATGTATATGCACATAAATGCCTATTTTATATGTGGATAGATAGATATACATATACATACATATGTATATTTAAAAAGTCATTTGCTTCTTGCGGTAAAAAACAAAAATTTAAAAAGAATCCTTGTAATACTGGAGAGATTTTAATAGCATTTCTTTAGATTTTTTTTACCTGTTTACACTTTACAATATTTATTTTCGAAAACATGATAAATTATATATATAATTTATTTATAATATGCGTATAATAACTATTTATATAAATATATATATTCTGTAATACATTTATTTTTAAAAAAACTAAATTTAGTTAATTATTTTTAAGAATTATAGGTGTTTTTTTTATTAATTTTAAGACAGAGCTTATCTTACGTTTCCTATTGCTATTTGATCTGGTGAATGTGTTAAGATTTGTTGATAATAATATTTATGGAATTAGAAAATGGCCCGTAGTCATCCCGTTCTGAGTGAAATATAAAGCACCCTTTAACTTAAAGCTGTCATTTTTATATAAAATATGAAACAAGAAGATTCGTATATCTAAAATTTTCTTTCTACGCTAGTATTTATACCAAAATGTGCAAGACTGAATTATGTATCATTAATACTTATTTAAAAGCAAGTTAAAAAATAAGGTCTCTCTTTCTCTCTCTACATATACTGCATACATTTTGGTGAAAGAATCTACATTTTGACTACATCATTTTCTGAAGCATGAAATACTGATGAATTTAACAGCTTAATTTATGTAATAATTTAATTTAAAAAATTCATTTTATATCGAAAAACATTCTATTTATTATTTGATTTACATTGCTTTATTAAAAACAATACCAATTTCTAATAATTTGTTAAGTGGAATAATTATATGAAATCAAATTATTGTTCAGTTTAATGAAATTCATATGGAAATAAAAAAAATTTAATACAATTTGGTTCGTTCAAATCAGTCAATTTTTTTCCCTTCAAAATCCCCTCTTTTCTTTCTTTTTTTATTTACAAAGTTTGGTTTTTTTAATGCTTTAAATCAGTTATTTTCATTTTCTTTCTTTTATGCATTAAAAGATTGCAGTTCATGGCAGATTTCCCCAGTATAGACCTGTGTGTAAAAATCTGCATTCTGAAGGAAAATTCTACATAGTATTTAATTTTCGTGTCTACTTTTACTTCGTATAAGGTATTTCTGCAGCTTTTATCTTTTTTAATGGGTCTCAGACTAGAAGATTAGTCATGGGTTCAAATCCTGATTTTACCAAGAACCCACTTTGTGAAATTCTGCAAGTGCGACTTAATATAAGAAACGGTATCTTAAATTTTTCGAATGATGTGTGGTAGTTAATAGAATACAAATTAAACGTTCTAGCTGAAATGTGACCGCATATAAATTTGAAGTCTGCTGCCAAAATATTTAAGGTTTAAGAAATGTTGAATAATTTTTAGCGATGCATTGAATTTGGGACAATGTTCTGCCAACAGTCCTTGAATAGGTAACTATAGCTTATCAATAAAACATGGATATTCTTTATCTTTTGTGCACAACGCTCTAATTAAATTCGATTACTAAAAAACCATAACTCATTAGTTATTTTAGATGTTTTTAACACCAGAGCATATTTTAAAATTAAAAATGAATCAAACGATATAAAAATAATGTAGACATTTTGCATTCATTATTTTTTTCAATTCCTACTATTAGCTCACACTTTCTATTTATTTATTTATAAATATATTAATCATGTTCACAAATTTTCAATCGTTAATAAAATACTTTCTATTCATCCTATCAAGTTCAAATAAATTTTTTTTAACTTGTAGAGGATGACACTTGATGTTAAAACAGCTTTATGAAATATTAGTTCATTAATTACCAGTTAATTATTTAAATTAATTACCGGTTTTCGACGCCAACTTAGATTCGTCTTCATTGTTGTTACAATGTAACTGTTAAAACAATGACAAAAGTTGGCGTCGAAAACCGGTTTTTCAGCCAAACTAGCCATTGTTACAACAATGCAGGCAAATCAGGCTCTTTTTTCAATTTTTACTATTAGTTCACTCTCTCCCTATATGCATGCATATCGGCCTGTTCTACACGGAGGGTCTTCTGTGGCACCAGGATTCGAACCCGCTACATTCTGGCATCGAGTTCGACACCATAATCACTAGGTTACCGCGGCCACTATTCAGAATGAAACAAAATTATAAAAATTTATAAAAATCATATTTTAAAGCATACGTAAAAAACATAGACTATTTAGAATTTCAGAACATTTAATTAGACATATTATTTTGTAAATACTAGCATAAAATAAACAATAAAATAAATAAATAACATTAAAGCATTGAAAAGACTTTATACTAAGAAATGTTTTTGTTGAATATTTTTTATATGCCGCGAAAACAATAAATTAATAATTTCGTATTCGTTTAATTAATAATCATTGCATTCATTACCGTCTAATTGATTCGATCAGCTGAACTATTTTTTAGCACTTGGCAGCAATTAATCGTGCAAATGTAATTCAAGAATTGACTCTGTGCATTAAATATTTAAATTCTACGAGGATGTAATGCTTAATTATTTAAAGAAATTTAGAAGTGATACTTTAAATTTATAAGAGGACATTTTCTTTCTAAACTTATAATAATCAAATTTATATTATTTGAAGACTCCTAAATTTCTTTGCGTATTCAAAGGGAAAAAAATTCTTTGTGTTCATCGTTAAATTTGACCTTTTTTTTTCTTTTGCTAAATCCTATGTTTTATTTTGCAGAGTTTCTTGATGAAATTATTGATTCAAGAGTATCTTGATAGAAAATGTTTAAAACTCGTTTATTAAGTCATCAAATACTTTTTTTCTGCTAATGATAATTATTACAAAAATATGTTAACAAACTTTGTATCAAGTGTTTTAAATGATTCAGTTTTATTTATTTATTTTACTGTTCATTTTATTCTACTACATACAAAATACCATGTTTAATTAAATATTTGGAAATTCTACATCGTCTGAGTTTTTTACGTATGTTTTAAATTTTGATTTTTAAAAATTTAAATACTTCTGGTTAATTCCTTATAGTGGTTGTGGTAACCTAGTAGTTATGGTCACGAACTCGAGGCTGGAATGTCTCGGGTTCGAATCCTGGTGCCACGAGGGATCCACCATGTAGAGCAGGACGATGTACACTGAATCCGTAGAGGCTCAATGTCCTCCCGATGATGTGGTGTGGCAGTTAGGAAAGGGAGTTGCCAGCTTATATTTTAGTATAATCAGTAAGAATTTCTAGTCAACATATATTAAGACTGGATCAAATCTAGAAATTTTATATCTCTTACTGTTCTAAATGTATTATTTGTTTTATTTTTATCATTATCTTAATTATTAAAGGAGATAATCTCTCATATTTTTAGAAATAAATAACTTTAGTTAAAGTTTTTGTTTTTTACAAAATCAATACTTTGAATTTCCCTCCATTATATTTATTCACAGCTAATTTATTATACACAAAGATTAATTCATACAAAGTTTTTTCGATATAATAGTTAAGAGATATAATTTGGAAGTGAATATATACTTTTAGTATGGTATTTTGTTTCACATTTCTCATTGCTTTTCTCTCTTTTTTTTATTAATAGTTTTTCGAAAAAATAAAGATTTACAAAAAAATTGTTGATATTGCGTAAGTTAGTGAATAGTTCAAGAAAATTCATTTCTGCTCCAGATAATAAAATCTCTTAAGTAAATGTGTTGAAAATAAATCCAGAATTATTCCGTATAGTTAATTTAGATTTCTTAACTACTGAAACATCATGACTCTTAGACAGGATTCCTGAAGGAGGGATAAAATTGATATCTTATTTGTATTACTTGACTTAACAAGAAATTGACAATCATCGATATAAATATATTTATCTTGAATTAACGTATCAAATTTTAACATTTATTTATAAAACAAACTAACACAATTTAGAACAAAGGATTTTAGAGGTTTGCTAGTGCCTTTTTGAAATTTCTTTATTCCTTAAAATCCTACATGATCTTTTTTTATTTTATTGTATCCAGTTAAAGGAAATTTATTAAAGCTCTTTTGTTTCATTTAGTTTGTTTCATTAACACTTCTATATACATGTGTGTAAAATAATTAAACGATTTTCCCCCCTAAACAACATATAAGATGCAAAAATTCTTTTCAATGAAAATGTGTGTGAGTGAGCTTTTAAAATTTTCCGTTCATAATAATTGAGAACGAACAAAAATATTATGATTAGAAACATTTGCGAATATGAACATCCTTTTTTTTTTGTTTTTTTTTTTGTATAAAACTAAAGATAAAAATTCTTCTGATCTTTCATGTTTAGAAAGACACCGTTTTGAGGTCAACAAATCTATAGTACTGTTTTTGCGGCATGGTCCAAAAGATTAAAAAAAGGGGAGTGTCAAGAATAGGGAATTCCTTTTGTCAAGAATTGGGGAGTGTTTCAAATACTTGAAAACTATCCTTCAAGTAATACTGAGAATTTCTTTTTCTTTTATTTTTGCTGCTTCGATACTATAGTTCACTTTTTGTCTGAAAATCATCAGTTTAGAAATCCTTTTTTTTTACCAGTCATTTTATTGTAAGCGATCTAAAGTTTTAATTAAATATCTTCAACAAGTACGAAATATTAAATATTATGAATTTTGTTCAGTGATTAATTATATAAAAATACTAGCCGCGCGGGGTATAACGGCTAGTATTTGAACTGATCAACTGAATTTGTTTCACTTGTTAAAAAAAGTCCTCTGTTAACAACAAATGAAATCTATATTTTTTCTATATTTATTACAATTGAAACGAAATGCTTTAATTTTCATACCAAATAAAAAAAATTTACGAAGTTTGTATTCCTCTTTTTATAAACTATGTGCTACTTAGAAAAAGCCACAACATTTTAAATTTCACGAAAAGCAAAAAAAAAAATCAAATGTATACTCATTTAAATTTCTAATACACTTATCCTTTTGAGAAAATAAATTAATTTTGAAAGGTAAAAAAAAGTCAGTTCTTAAAAAAACATCTAAAATAAAGTTCAAGTAATGATCAGCGCATATAATTTGCTCAATTTAGCCAATTAAGAAACACACATAAAAGCAATTTACCTAATCACTTACATATTTTTCAAAAAATTTATAATGTTATAAAATCAATCAAAGTATTGAAAAATTAGGAATATAAAATGTTTGCATTATTTTTATATAGTTTGACAAAGTTTAATAGTTAAATATGCTCTGATATTAAAACATTTGAAATAGCAAATGTGCTTAAATAAAGTTAAAGCTTTTTAATAATTGAATTTTATAGAAGCGTTGCGCACTAAAGATGAAAAATATGCATGTTAGATGGATTAGCTATTGAATGACTTTTGGAAGAAAATTGTCCCATATTCATTGCATCGCTAAAAATTATTCAACATTTCTTAAACTTAAAAATTAAATTTTAAATAATATTAATCAAATAGTGTTATTAATTAAAAAACAACAAAAACGGACAACTAATTTTATAACTTAATTTAACATTGAAATTTAAGAACATGGGTTCTTTTGGCTGCAGACATCAAATTTATATGCAATCACACCTCAGCTGGGACGTTTAATTTGTATTTTATTAACTACCACACAACATCATTCGAGAAATTTGAAATCCCGTTTCTTATATTAAGTCGCACTTGCAGAATTTCACAAAGTGGGTTCTTGGTAAAATCAGGATTCGAACCCATGACTAATCTTTTAGACTGCGACCCATTAAAAAAGATAAAAGCTGTAGAAATACCTTATACGAAGTAAAAATAGACGTGAAAACTAAATACTATTTAGAATTTTCCCTTAGAATGTAGATTCTTATAATGTACTACGGAAATCCGTATAAAAGAAAGTAGAAAATATAAACAACCTATTTTAAGCATTAAAAAAAACTAAACTTTATTAAAAAAAGATTTCTTTGAATGGAAAATAAATTGATTGATTTGAACATACGAAATTGTATTAAAAATCTTTAAATTTCATATGAATTTCATTAAACTTACCAATAATTTTATTTTATATAATTATTCCACTTAACAAATGGTTAGAAATTTGTATTGTTTTTAATATAACAATAATAAATCAAATAATAAATAGAATGTTTTTCGATAAAATGAATTTACTTAATTAAACCAATACTTAAATTAATTGTTTTAAATTCATTAGAATTTCATGCTTCAGAAAATAATGTAGGCAAAATGCGGAATCTTCCTCCAAATTGTAAACACAATATATGTAGAGAGAGACCTTACTTTTTTTACTTTTAAAATTGTATTAATGATACATAATTCGTTCTTGCATTTCTTGGTATAAATATTCTCGTAGAAAAAAAAATTTAAGTATTCGAATATTCCTTTTTCAAATTTTTCATAAAAATGACACTTTTAAATTAACGAATGCTTCATTTCATAGAGAATGCCATTTTCCAATTCCATGAATATTATTATTGACAAATCTTAACACGTTCACCAGATCAAATAGCAACATAAACCGTCAGAATAAGCTGTTTTACAATAAATAAAAATACCTCTAATTGTTAAAAATAATTAATTAAATTTAGTTTTTTTAAAATAAATATGTTATAGAATACATATTTATATAAATATTATATGTATATTAAATAAATTATATATAATTTATTATTTTATAGAAAATAACTATTATAAAGTGTAAATAGGTAAAAAGAATCTAAAGATAATTTTAGTAAAATCACTCAAGTAATATAAGGACGCTTTTTAAACTTTTGTTTTAAAGCAGTGATTCCCAGAGTGGTCTATACAGACCCCTAAGGGTCTATGACCAACCTGCATGGGTTTCACGTCAGCAAAACAATAATTTGGGGGTTCATTGAGGTATAAGGGATATAGTGGATCTCATAAAGCAAGAACGTGACTTTAATTTTAAAGAAAATTTAATCAAGTGGAAACCAAATTTTACCCGTTTAACAGATTTATTTACTAAATTTAATGAGGCTAGTTTGTACTTACAAGGGGACAGCATGAATTTTATTAAAACAAGAACTATTTCAGCATTTTCCTCCAGATCAGCTAAAGAAGGATAATACTAGAGATCTCGAATTTTATCAATTGGACATAGACAATCTGTCAGGACATATTAAACAACGTTCAACAGTTAAATGCCTTTAATTCAGATTTTGAAACCAGGTGTGAGAATGCTTTAACTATGGTAATACCACAATCAGCAATGGATTCATATGGTCACATTGAAGAAAAAATGTTACATTACAATAGGGACTGATCGTAATGACCTCTAACGAAGGTCTTAAAGTTTAGAAACAGATGTCAGGAATTTTGGCTTTAAAAAGTGAAACCTGTTATTAGTCCCGAACTATAGAATATCGTGAGGAAATGTTAAATTGCTTTTCCTGGTATGAAGGAGTTTCAGTGCAGTTGCCTATCTCCAAAACTTAAAAAAAAATTGGACACTACTAACAGAGGAGATTTAAGGTTAAATCTGACAAAATTGATACCAAATGTTGAAAATTTGATATTGTTACTCCCGATCCTCCCATTAAAATCATTTGTTTATTTTTAGATATATTATATTTAACAGTTTTATGTATTAATTAACTTTTAATTTAATTAATTCACAGTGATTTTTAAATTTTAAACACTATACTTCATTACATATAGAAATTTATTTTTTTAAAGTAAGGGTAGTAGTACCAGCTGTCAAAAAGACAGTTAAGTTAATAAATTTGCAAAAACTCAATATTAATTAAGCAGGGGTCTATCCCAAACATTGCCCTCTGAAAAACATGACAAGGGGTCTATGAGACAAAAAAGCTTGGGAACATATGTTTTGAAGAGTCCAGCAAAAAACAAATGATTTATTACATATATAGTGAAAATCACTTAACACGAAACTGAAGGGACTGAAATATTTTTTTGAAGAATTTCGTGTTAAGAGATATTGCAAAAAAAAAAAAAAACATATCAACAAAATTAAGTTTATTAGAGCTTATTTTATCTACATAGAATGTATATGCATGTATTTCATAAAAATCAGTGAAACAAAAACATTCACAAGAACTAAATTAAATTTAATACAAAATTTTTAAGTTTTTTGAAAAACAAAACATTTATTGATTTTTTGGAAAAATAATCTAATATTTTTCTTTGCAGGCTTTTTTAGCATCACACTGTCCACAAAGTGTTCGATGTCGTTCATTTTGTTATTCATTTCACCATTGGAATGCGTGTGTGTATCTTAAAACCACGCTTACTTTGTATTGTGTTAAGATAAAAGCACTGCAAATTTCTAAATCTTTAGTGAAGTAACAAATATGAAAAAAAAAAAAATGTTTGTAAAAAGTCACGCAATTAAAATATGATACTATTTGGTATTTTCAAATCAGGCCATATATTCAAGGGAAATCTACAACCTTTCATAATACTTATTATCTAATGTCTTAAACTCAATCAGTTGCATTTTTTCCAACTATCTTTTATAAACTAGGAAACTGCATTTCATGAAAGGTTTCTGTAATATACTCCTGGGTGTAATAATCTGCATTTTGAGGAATAATTCTATATGTTTAATTAGAACATTAATTTTTATTTTATATTAAAATCTTTTTTGTATATTTTATTGTTTTTTAAAGAGCCGCAGCTGAGTTGTGATTTGAATTTTGATTTTAGCAAAGGTCTATTATATGAAACTCTGCAAGTGCTAATTATAACGTGAAACGGGTGGTATTGTGTACAAGTTAGGATAATACCAGTTAGCGACCCAGTTTATGTGCCACAGTGGTATTCAAGCTTTTTAAACTCACGTAATCCTTAGAACTATAAGGTATTTTCAGGGAGCTCCATTCCACACACACACAAATACTATAAAGAATGCAATTAAAAAAATAATATTTTGAAGTAGATCAACATGTTATAGGTACTTCATGTAAAGACAATTTTTAAAAAAAGTACTATATTTTTCATCAAAAATTTTACTGTGATTTTTTAATATAATTTATATACTAACTAATAATATTAATTTGTGATCTAAGTAACACTTAATCATGTGTTATATTCAGTAACTAGAATATGTGCTTGTTATACAAACTGTTAAAGTCTAGATCTATTGAAATCATTTGCAATCGCATTTTATATTCTAAGTGTTTCATTTTTTTTCTTATATTTTGTTCTTTTTTCCCGCAGATACATTCAAAAATGTTTTTCCATTTAAATGCATAGTTCTGAAGGGCATTAAAATGTTTAAACTGTGAAACAAATCCCATGTATTTTGCATGAATTTGCATCCTAAAATTTAGGAGCTGTTCTTGCGTAAACTTAGATTTTAATGTCGAATCTGATGATATATCGAAAAAAAAGTTGCTTCTTCTCTTTCATTATAGGTATTATTTCCGCAAACGGAAAAAGGTGCATTTTCATTAGAAAACTATTTAGCTGTACAGGACATTGTACTAGCGAGTATAAAATCATTTCATTGAACTCTGGAATAGTAAGCAATAGAATATAATGTTAATAAATTCCAATTAATTATGCTAATCAATATTTAAATTTCATTCTAGATAAGCGCTTTGAAGATTTGACTTTCTTCTTAAATCCTAAAAATGATTTTACTTTTTAAAATGACAGGGATACTAAGGATTTAAATAGATAAATATTTTTTTGCTAATAAAATTGAAATTTTGCTGATATTTCTAACTAAAAAGTAATAATCAAACAAAAAAAAATTCAAATTTTATTGAATTTTACTGTTTGAGGTAAAAACTACAGTATAATGACAAAAAAAAAACTGTATGAGAAATTAAAAAATGCAGTCAGTTTTTATTTTTTACAAATTTAGAGAAATGCATGATTGGTTTTATAAACTTTTCTCATTTTTGCGCCCTATCCACAAAATTAGCATATTAATCATATTTTTATTGGCTCTAGTCTATAACCGAATCTAAATATAATGTTAGAATTTTTTGAAGATTGACTATGATCTCTGAAAAAATCTAAATCGTATTGATTAAAACGTTTATTTTTGTTTTGTAAAGAGAAAAGTGATTTCTAAAACATTCTTTTTTCACGTTCAAAATTTCACAGTTAGTATAATTTTCAGCATTTAGTAGTATTAAAATATTTTTAAAATCCAATTCTGAGTTTTTGATATTTGTATAATATTTTTAAATATGCAATAACTCTTTTTAGAAAATTGTGGGTTATGGAACACATAAATTTAAATATCTTTCCATAGCAAGTATGCAAATTTTGTTTTGATTTTTACATCGATATTCAGACTAAATAAATTGTAATTTTGTCTTAAATTGCAGTTGAAGTTGGTTGAATTACTGAAATATTGTTAACTCTTGCATGGGTACTTAAGGAAGTGTAGCTTTAAGATCATCCAATTCTTTATTTAAGTCATTTGAAAATCCACAAAAATACCCAGAACTCGCAAAATCGAATCATTCAACACTCTCTTCCGGTAGGGGGGAGAATAAAACGGACATGGCCATAGTTTTTTATTTTATTATGTGCCAGCTGCAAAGGTTGTTGTTTGTCGGAAGGAAAATGCATACAGTGAACGGATGGAATGGTCAGCAAGAGATCCTTATCAGAGAAGGAAAAGAGGCAAAATTAAAACTTTCACGGCGAGTAGCTTTTTCTTGAACAATAGAGAAGGGTCGTTTTATCCTAGGGGTCAAATTCTGTATAATACGACACAGTACCCGTTTGAGATGTTGGGACGTTTCTTCCGCCAAAGGGGAAGGAAAGTGTTCATAGAGGCAGCTAATTGTTTAACCCCTCTCCACAACGACTTTTCATAGTATTTTTAGCATTGACAACAATGAATCCTTATCTGACAGAATGTAGCTGGATTTATAGTTTGTAAAAGGCCTTACTCTTCGAAAGAGAGACAGGCAAAAATGAGAAAATATAAAACAGTAGGGTGTGGAAATGGCAAGGTCAAAACCAATGTTCAAAAATGTGTCTAAAATAGATTGCCGCCAGTGATCTTCACAACTCCTTAAAAATGAAGATATGGCAGTTTTAAAGAGAGGTCATCGATTGTGTGGGGTCAGAAAGACAAGCAAAACTGTTCTTTTTTTACTCGTGTAGAAGGGGATATTTACCATACAAGGAATTACTTTCTTCCTTTGTAATAACTATCAAAATTCAAATACCAGAATATTGAATAAACATAAAGCATAATAAAAGAGTTTAAATCATGAAGGATTTTCACTTTGAATTCAAGCAAAATAATTAAAATTAAGAAAAAGCTCAAACAATTAAATTTTTCTTTTGTGTGAAAATCATTAACTTTTCCTTTTGACCCCACTTAAACAAATGAACATTGCTGTTGCATTTTTTTTAATAACAGCAATAATATTTTCTACTCATTTTGATGCACTCCTCAATAAAGTTATTTTCAAATAAACAAAAATTTCTTGTTAAATTTATATTTTATTTAGATCAAAAATATCGTAAATTTAAAAAAAAAACTTATTTGTAACAAAATCTAATGTGTACATACAGTAGCGCATACAAACATTTTTCAAGGGGGGAAGGGTCCATTGTAGAAAGTTCCCCAACTTGTATCATACCTCAAGACAAAACCCATTAATTCTTCTGATTTTGTCGATTTTGTTAACAAAAAACAGTAAAAAATAAATTACTGAATTAATAGTTAGCATTAATTAATAAAATAAATTGTTAATTACAAGTACTTAATTAAATTTTGCATTATATACATATAGGATTATCATCAACTGAAAAAAACTCAAGGGCTTTGGTGGGGGTTCCCCCCCCCCTTGTTTGCGCCATTGTGTACATATCTTTTCGCTTTTTAGCAAAATTTTTGAAATTTATGGGAAAGGGAATGCATAAACGATACATTTAAAAAGCTAAAATTAAAGTATAAATTTGATTTCTTTTACGTGAAAATCTAATTTTTTTTTCTGTTGAAAGGAGTAATTGAATTCTTTCTGAATATTTATACGATGTTGAAAAGAAAATATATAATACTTTTAAACTTGTTTTATAATTCAGTCTAAGAATCAGTGGCGTGCACATACCTCTTTTTTGGGGGGGGGAGAGGGGTAAAAACACGTAGACCTAAGCGCGAAGGCATAAGCTCTATGGCGAAAATTAAAAACTTGGTCTAAGGAGGAGGATTGAACTCTCAAACCCTCCCCTTTTGTGTGTACGTGCCACTGCTAAGAATTACTTATAATGAATACATTCTCTTATATTTGAAGTTAATGAGGAATCCCAATAAGTTGGATTCAGATACACAAAAAATTGCTATACTTACACTATAAATCTATTTAACAAAATAAATGGATTTATGTTTGATATATATAAAAAAACAAACCATTGAATTGCACTTTAATTAAAATATTCTTTACTATCTGGATTGAAATTAAAGTTTTGTCTGAAATTATAAAGTCAAGATATCCATCTTCATTAATTCATATATTTCCTTTTTATAATAATCTTCATTTGAAAATGTTGAAGTAATGAAATTCACTAACATTTGCATTCAATTTTCTTGTTGTTAATAAGTGTTCCAAAGTGGTAGTAAAAATTTTCTTTCTTTCTTGTAGCCAGCTCTGACGGCAAGTTTACCTCATTCTGAAGCACAATTATTCCTGTATAAGAATTAAATAATGAAGTAAATTTGACAATATCAATTAAATTGACAATTACTCGATAATTATTGCAAATTTGAATTTTTATACAGCTTTCGCAGCCAGCAGTACTCATAAAAAATGAATTATTTTCAAACTACATATACATAGTTTATTAACTAAAAATGAAATAAAATTTTTTAAATGTATTTAAATAATAAAAACTACAAAGCCCCATTAATTTTAAAAATAAAATTTGAGAAAACATATAGAACACGAACGTATATTTTTTGCGGCAGTTTTTGAAAAGAAAAAAAAAATGAATATAGAATTTTTTAGAAATATTCCCAAATTTTATATTGGAAAGATAGCTGCATTTTTAAGAATAACATTAAAGCTACTTTTGTATTTGTATAAATACATTTTGAAAAACAGAATGCAAAGGATGATAACATTTAATTTTGACTCTTATCACTTCATTGTGAATGTGGTGTGGCAGTTAGGGAACGATGTACCCATCTTCCATCATCCTCTTCCTCTTAAAAGTGTGTAGAGATAGCATTTCCAATAATTAAATATCAAACAATAAATTTTAAATTAAAACAAATGTAATAATTGTTAATAACATTATTCAAGAAAGTAAGAGAGAGAGAGAGTTATATTTATATCGCACTACAAAGCTGCACGAACGCTATTGGTGAAGGTCCTCATAATTTTGAACCATGGTCATGTTTTGAGGACGACACCTCAGCTGTCACCCGCTTCTCCTAACATCCACACCACACCAATGGGAGGAATTGGACCCCTCGACATGTTTAACGTGCATCGGCCTCCTTTGCACGGCGGGTCTTCAGCGGTACCAGGCTCAAACTCATAATACGCCAGCTACGAGCGGGTGACCTTGACCATTAAGCTACCACGGCCTAGTGGTCAAGCTGCTCATGAAAACTGGCAGTGCATACATAATTCGATTCAAGGTAATGATAGAAAAAATAACAATTTAGAGAAATTGAAAAGTTTTATTAATATTTTATCTGAAAAGCTTCAACATTTAAAAAAAAATAAACGAAGAAAAATTTGTTAACTTTTTTTTATTGAAATAAATTTTGCGGTCAAAATAAGCTTTTCATTTTTTAAAATTTTATTAGCATATCTGTGTAAATCAAATATTAATTTTTAACATTAAAATAAATAGTCAAAAATAGTTTTTTGAAGATATTAGAAATGCTAATATATAAATATATATGTATATATAGCATTTATAAAAAAGTTTAATCGTAAAATTTTTCAAAACAACAGTATATGAAAATACACAGTATAAGTAGAAAATAGTTTTATTGAAAAAAATAAAATGTAAAAACTTAAAATATATATATATAAATAGATTTATAGAAAATAAACACATGGTATGCAATAATAAATAAAGATAAGAGAGAAAAAGTTTTAAAAATTAAGTTTATTTATATATTTTTAATACTATTTTATAATAAATTTCAACAATTTTTATTTCATGTTTAAATATAACGAGAGATCTCCTTACTTTAAAAAGAATACCAATTGTGTGTGTTTCAAAAGAAAATTAGAAATTTTATTTAAAAAAAAAGAATTGTATGTATAATGGAACTGTTTTTGAGCGTTTAATATACAAACAAAAAAGTTTCTTATATCTTAATCTTTTCAACTAAAATCAAAATAATGTTCAAAAACTAGTTCAAAATTTCTACCCTGAAATAAGCTCAAAACAAATATTAAAAATTCATTTTTTTAATGCATTCTATTTAAAAGCTGTAATTGTATTTCGAACTCTTTTTTGTGGTGGAAGCCCACAATTTCTAACTCTTTTACTCTAACTTAGTGACGCAGTCAGACGTAAGAAGATCCAACAGACGGGCAGCCACATTTGAATGATACTCGCGCTGCTTGGCGTATTTTGAAGCATGAAAAAGCCCCTGTATGAAATGTTTGGCATCGTGTTCAAAGCAAGCACCGATATTGGCGAGAAAATTGCTTTGCTCTGTAACCCTGCAGAATGTCATCCCCCTCTTTCCTTCCCCTTTACTCATGTTATCCCCCTCCTTCCTTCCCCTTTACTTATGTCATCCCTCTCCTTCCTTCCCCTTTACTCACGTAAAAAAGTTCTCTCTATTTAACGACTTCCTCTTGGCAGCGTTAAGAAACGTATCCACATGTGGAAAATAAAAATCGAATTTTTAATCTTTATTGTTTTTGTTCAAGTTTTCTGCTATTATGCCACTTTGTCAAAAAGTGATCGCAAAAGCGAGAAAAAATCTACCAAAGCTGTGAGTAAATTTGGAATAAATGACTGAATATAAATATATTTTTTTGAAACGATATACTAAGCATTAAAAAACTGAGGTGTTTTTTTTATGGTAGAGATATATGTTTGAAAAAGTCACGACTTTTCCTGTCTCTTTTCTTTTTTTGTTAAGTTGCATGAATATGTGCTGTATTACTATTCGCCACAAATCTTTAAATCCTTTGCTGCCTGATATTTTCTTTCGTTTTCGCAGTTGGCTTTTATCTTTAAAAATATGAGTCACAAATACATGACAGTTTTTTTTTCCATTACAGTAATGAAATGGGCTCCTCAGCTCTTATGCTGCATAGTGTGGAAGTTGGAATAGTGATACTAGCTCTGGTTTTGTGATTGTCATTTAATTGAGATTTCAGATTAGAAAGTGATATTTAGGTTGGAGCAGATATAAAATGCTTTCATTTTTAAAATGTGATATTTTTTTCCCTTCAAAAATTATGCTAAATTTCTCGATTCTTGTTCATTTGATAATGCTATTTAGGACCATTTGTGTGGAATTACAAAAGCTTCTACTTGTTATAAGATATTTGACTCAATGTTCACATATGGTTTGTTAGGAGAGTGAAGGTACATAGATATCCTTGTAAATAAATCATTTTTCAAAATTATAAGGTCTATTGTTAGTAGCCATTGTGTAGATTTAAAACAATGTTAGTTCAAACTAAGCAGTTAAGTGCATATATGAAAAGTTGTTTTTATCAGAAATTATTTTGAGAACACTTATCATATAAGATTATACAGTTCTCTCTCTGTTTCCTAGCGATAAATTCCTTCCTTATCTCCCCTCATATTTCCCCTATCTATTTCATGTGAACAACAAATAGTGTATTACTTAATTGCAAAATCTGACTTGTGAATTTTTTTCTGTAGAAAATAAGTCATTGGAATGTTTAAATAAGCTGTGTGTGCTGTAGACTTATTTTCTTGACAGTATATTTATTGAAGTTTTACAAAAATATATAATGTAACAAATATGAAACTTGTTTTCGTTTTAAGATTAAGCAAATCCAAGTTATATCTAGAATATTTCCTTTATTTTTAATTTGTTCTTTTCTAATGATATTTTGTAGCATTATGAAAAATATTTGAAAGTACAAGTTTGCAATGAATATCAAAGCTGAAATTTTGCTTTGATAGACCTTTGCTCTATTAAAGCTTTTTCAATAAGAGTGATAAAATATTTAATATAAAAATCATCTGTTTTTTTTAAAAACATTTGTTAATTTTAAATCATGAATAGTAGTTCAAGTATAAGGAACATGTGATCTTGGAACAGTTTCCCATTTCATTGTATCTAGGTTACCATTGTAAATATAGTTTGCCTGAAGGAAGAATTATCTTGCATGAAATCTAAAATCATTGCAAAATCCAAGAGACTCTAATTTACACTTATGGCTATATTTTAAATATATATAAAAATTGTATATTGGATTTTAAAGTAGTTATATGGGCGTGGAGCAAAAATTTTGTCAGGGATTTTAAAAACACAAGCATAGAACCAATATATTTTAAGATTCTATAGTTTAAGCATATTTTCATCTCTTTGAAGTTGTATTAGCTTTTGCAATTTTGCAAGTAACTGCATTTTGTCTTCTTAAATATTTAAATTTAAATTGTTTTATAATTTATATTTTTCCTTGTCAGTTTTTCATCATCGAGCTCAGGTGCTTTCCTCTGGGGAGGAAACTGGGCATCTCAAAATTACATTGTGGCAGTTGGTATATACCTATATGGTGCTGCACTAAAATGTGATACCAGCTTCTGGAGAATGTGCAGGGGTAAAAATACTAACCTGCAGCCACATTAAAAAAAAATTTATATATTTTTATCATGTACATAATACTTGTAAATCTGTTTCTTTTCTTTTCTCTTTCTTTTTTTTAAAAAATAAAGCTTAGTTACCTATACTGAATCAAAGAGACTAGCTTATTTTTATTAAAGTGACCAGAAAATTAAGACTGAAAATATTTAATTTGTATTCTTCAGAGTTTTTAAAATATTCCTTTTATTATTTTTAATTTTAAAATGTTTGAATTTGTTTCCCTTGTTCTATTTAGAATAACTTGCATAAATCAGATGTTTCACTTGATGATGGCAGTTTGAAAAAACTTGTGAATTACCAAGACATTTTAGAAGAACACAATAGTTTCAGTGTTGCTCAAGCACTGGTTCGAAATTTCAATCAAGATGTTTTGGGTTATGTTACACCAGTATGTGCATTCAGTTTTTTTTTATAAATGTAGACTAATTTTATTGAATTAATATATTTTCAGAGTTTTGATATTGATCATTTGTAAGATCTACAGTTAATTTTGCTATTTGAATCTTATTTACATATTTCTGATTCAAACTTTTAATTTGCATGTATTTAGAACTAATTATGAAATTGAAACATGCTATTTTTGATGTTAAACTGTTTTGTAAAATTTGATTGTAGTTTCTTTAATATTCTTAAAATTTTTTTATCCTATAAAATTGTGTAATATGAAGAAAATGCAAGAAAATGCTGTTTTCTGCACAGTATTTCTAAATATGACTTGATAATGTGTTATGTATAAAATTATTAAAATAGTGAAATTAAATTTGGGTTCAAGTGTTTTTTAAAGTTTGAAAGCTATTAAATCATTTTCTTAAGAATAAATTTGAAATTTATATAATTAGCTGCCCATTATAAGAAATTTTATTATTTTATTTGGAAAAGAACCATAATTGTGTTTTAACCCCTTTGCCCTGACTGTCACACATACCTGCCTGCAAGAAACATTAAATTCTTAGCTGTCATGTTGGGATGGTTGAAGCCTTGGCATTATATATTCTTAGGTTTTGAGATGTATGTAGTAGCCAAGTAGTCAAAGTATCGGATCATGGCTGGCGTGTCATGATTTCGAGCCCATTACTGCTGAAGATCTGCCATCTAGGGGAGCGATGCACATTAAATCTGTCAAGAGCTGAAACGTCCTCTCATTGGTGTGGTAGTTATGTGAGGAGGTGCCAGCTCGGGTGTCGTCTGCGTCACTTGACCATGGTTCAAAATTGTGCGGTCCGTCGCCAAAAGCCCTCATGTAGCTGAACAGTGCGACGTTAATATTCACTCACTCATTCACTCTGAGACAATCTTGCCTAACAAACACAGGGGAACAGCCAAAAAGATTTTTGTGGATAAAAATATTTCTTTTCAAGTGTCTGGATACTAAGGTGGGTTGTAGATCCTGCATGTGATTGTGTAAATTTTGTAAAGAAACTTGGGCTGCCATCTGAAAATTTCTATTACTGGATCTAAAAAATTCACCAGGTAAATGCAAAATACTTCCAAATACAAGCTCTGCTGCAGAACACTTTAAATCCTCTTTGAGGCTACATCAAATCCCAAGCAAAACTGCTGGTAGAGCCTCTACCCATTTTTCTGTTGCCAGACACTTTATAGCATTTTTTTAACTGCTGGTGCCACCGTTCAATCATGCCATTAGATGCAGGATGATATGGCGTAGTTCTTTTGTTTTTGATTCCTAAAAGTTTAGAAAAAGCGTAAAATGGATTACTTTCAAAATTCCTGCCTCTCTCAGTAATGATGGATTCTGGAACGCCATAGCACGGAATCCATCCTGAAAAATAGGTTTGGTTTTCTGGCAGTTTTAGTTGTTTGATTAGTCATTGGAAAGGCCTCAGGCCATCTGGTGTACCTGTCAATACAGGTTAAAAAAAGTGTAACCTCTTGAGGAAGGTAAAGATCCAATGATATCAATGAGTGTGCAACGAAATCTTTCTTGTGGTAAGTTGTAATTGCCCACCTGAGCACGAAGATGTTGTTGGACCTTAGAATGTTGAAACTGTAAACATGACTTTGTCCAGCTTGCACTGTTTTTACGAAGTGAGGGCCAAAAATAACACTTTCTTATTAGGTTGTCAGTTGTGCGCACACTAAAATGCAAATTTCCATGTAATACATCAAACACTTTACATCTGAGAGTTTTTGGGACAATAAGAGGTATATCGCCCATTGAAGTGTCACACAAGACAGATGATCCGGAGTCGAAAGTAAACTGTTTAGCTTCTACTTTAAATTTTTTGAGCTCAGAATGTATACCTACATCCCTGAGCTGCTCCCTAGCCATTTCATCAAATCAATTCTATTTGGGAATACTATTTCATTAATACGCAATAATGCATCTGCAACACTATTCTTAGAACCTGTAATATGTTTAATTGTCTGATGTATGTCAGTTGTAAATTGTTTGATGTATGTCAGTTGTAAATTGTCTGATAAATTCTAAATGCAGCTTATCAACCTTTTGACTGAATGCAAAAATAAGAGATTTATAGTCGGTAAAAACCATATAAATTGTCTCCCTTCCACCATATGCCTAAAGTGTCTAATGAAAGAATAAATAGCTAACAATTCATGGTTGTACATACTGTAATGTGATTCAACCTGTGTTAATTTTCAAGAAAAAAATCCAAGGATTGAATTGAACCACTTGTATCCTGTTGTAAAACACTGGCAATAGCCAAATCGCTTGCATTGACCATCAAAAGTAAAGTTGAATTCTTATCAGGATGTGGCCAAAGTAGCAACATTAATCAAACTTTCTTTACATGTATCAGAAACTTTCATTGCATCCTCATTCCACACCACAAGAGACATGTCATTTTTCTTCTTTCTTCCCTTAAGTAACGAATGTAAAAGAATTTGCATTTCAGTAGCCTGAGGGATAAATGTATGGTAAAAATTTATCATGGCCAAAAACCTCCTTAAATCAGAAACAGTTTTTGGTGAAGGATAATTCAGTAAAATGTCAACTTTGTCCAGGCAGTGGTCTTAACTCATCTGCCAATAACAGAAATCCCAAAAATGATATTTCACTTTTATCAAACTCTCATTTACCAAGATTCAACTTAATTTTATTGAATTCTTCAAATCGCCTAAAAACGAGTTCTAAATCCTGTAAATGAGATTGTTCATTGTCAGATGCAACGAGAGCGTCATCGATGTGTGCAAAACAGCAACAATTGAGATCCCTGAGTACCTGATCTATAAACTTTTGAAAGATCTGGGTGGTATTAACTAGACCAAATGTTATAAAATTGTACCCTGTGGTGGTGGGACTAATCCCCATCTGGTCTAGTGAAACTAGACCAGATCCATGAGTCCATTTATCTTCACAAAGTCTAAGAACAGCAAGGGTGAACCAATGGCCTCCTCACATGAAAACCCCACACATTGCAGAATGTACTGGGGAGAAAAAGGACTGATCTCACATTTGGTGCAAATTGGGTAGCTTCTTTTACCATCTTCAAAATTCATGCACCTCAGGTGACCAGTTGAAAATCGCGAGAATGCTGTTAGCTTGGTTTCCTGGATTGCAATAATCTGGGCATTATGAATACCTGTGAGTTCCAAAAGCTGCTCCAATTTCACCTTCGTGGCATAGGTAGACAGTCCATTCATATTGGCCTGAAGGATTCTCAGCGATTTTACGTGGAGACTAACTTACTTTTCGCTCTGAGCCCTCTACCTAAACTCAGAACGCATCCCTTATTAACCTGCACGAGGGGCGTAAAGTAAAGCTTAATCTTGCACTATAATTTTTTATGAGTTAATTTTTCTTTTAACTGTACCACATTTTAGATTGTAAAATGCCATAAATACCCTATCGGCGATTTTTAGAACTAACTTTTTTTCCCACGGAATCGTGCTTTTTATGCAATTAATAGTCTCTAATCAAAATTGAGGACCTTTTGGATTGTTAGAGGCTACAGGTGGCTCAAAATAGTGTCAGTTTTAAAAGTGAACCTTTTATTTTTCGGAGCTGCTTACAGGTTTTGTATCCCCAATTATTAGCGTGGTTGTTGCATATGAAAAAATTTCCTTTTGTATCCATTTTTCTCTAAATTTTCGATTTGGTAAGCGACAAAATTGCTATAAATATCCTTGTTGATGATATTTAGAACTAATTTTTTCTCCCACGGAATTTTGCTTCTCCTATTACCCCATACCAAGTTTGGTACCATTGGGGTTGTTAGATAGTGCTCTGAATAGTGTCAGTTTGAAATAAAAAAAAAATCACCCTGTATAATTACATGTAAATTTTTTCAGTTTACAAATATTTCTTAAGATTCCAAACATGTTTCTTAGATTAATTTAGATGAAGAAATTTATTCATATTGTGTTCTTTTTTATTTGTGTAATTATTTATTCTTTCCTTTCTGTAAAATATTTCTTTCCATATAGTGGAACAATCATGGTTATGATGTTGCTAAACTTTTTTCACCTAAATTCACAATTATATCGCCTGTCTGGTTACAATTGAAATCTAAAGATTCAAAAGGAGGTTTTATGGTTGCTGGGCTTCAAGACATTGATAAAAATTGGGTGGCTACAGTGAAACACTTGAATAAAAAAGTTAAAGTAGGTACGTATTTTTAATTTATATATCCAAAGCAAGGATTTTATCAATTCTGTATTGAATAAGAGTTGTGAAATAAATATATAATTTTGTAGCTATGTATGAAAAGTATTAATATATTGTATTGAGAAGTTATTTTATTAATATATGTTATTCATGATATGTTTCTATTCCTTCTGTAATTACCTTCTTTTGAAATTTAATCATGGAAAAATTTTATGGAATTTGCAGTTTTTTTTATTGGAAGTAGGGATTGCAATATCAGACCAAAATTTCAATATCGGTATTTCTTAGAACTTAATACCGGGATACCGCTTTTAATACCAGTATTAGAAATTTTAGAAAAAAAAGGGGAAAAAAAACATGTTTCTTTGTTTTACTTGCCAGTTTTATTAGAAAGTGTAACTATCACAAGAAATAATTTGTAACTCATAAATTATAGCAGTATATAAATAATCACACACACAAAAAAAATAAAGGAACCTCTTATTTATTTAAGTCACAAAAAGTGCAAATATCGCTATTCAGTCTGTGGTACTATTACAAATTTTTGAAATGTGATCTTAAGAAACATAATGCATCAATTATACTGTCATTAAGCCCGGAGCTCAATTTTGTGCAAAAATTACCCGTTGTCGAAAACGCTCTTCCAGCGTCTACGCTATTTGTTAGCAATGGTGTTAGTTGTTAGCAATGCATGGATATGCTTTTTCCAAATATTTACCTCTATAAGCCCTCATTTTCAAATAAATTGGTATTGGATATAGCTCATTTCTGTACTGTTTTTTGGTTTTTTGAAATTTTTTTTAGGGTTATCGCTAATTCTAATTTTTGTTCAAGGGACAATTCCTTTTCACTATTGACATTAGTGTCATCATCATCTTCGATAACTGTACCAAATTCTTCTGAATGTGAATAGGTTTGTGGGTAAAAGTTTTTAAGAAAATTTACTATAAATTTGATCAAATTTCATTTGGTTAGTCTCTTTTCTTCTTTTTCATTTTTATAATCATTATAATTATGTAAATACCGTAAGAAATTTTTTATTTCGGTATGCCTTTCTTTTGTGCGATTTTTCAATGTAATATATAATTCTTCTGATAGTGATGTGTGCTGTTCTTTTAGTGACTGTAACATGAATTTATTGTTGCATTAGCTGTTAATAAAATAATCTGTCCGGCATAATACTTCAACAGCCAGTTTTATTGGAAGTAGAGCTGATACAGTTCTGGACATTAAGTCGAATTCACTACCGGAAAAATTAATTTGCAGGTTTAAGTTGATCATTGCCTTTTGAATATTTCAGTTTCAAAAATCATTCCATCCGTGGAGTAAAATGTTCCAACATGTTTTACAATCTAATATTAACATATGTTCTGTTTTATTTTCAGTTAGTATATATTTTTGTGATAAGGCATTTTTTTGTAGGGGAAGGTTTAAAAATCTTAACAATTTTTCTAACTTCATTAATTATAGGAAGCAATTCTTGATGAGTTAATATTTCATCCTCATTAGCTATATTTTCAAAAATTGCATTGTCATTATCTTCATTGTCAGTATCACTCTCTTCAAAGTCGGAATCCGGACATTCGAATCTTATGTTCCTTATTTTTTGGTATAATACATATTTTACTCCTAATTGAGTTCCATGAGCATAGCACAATTGCTGATTTGCACCAATCAACTTTCCAATTTTTTTCATAACAGTTGCTCCATCAGTCGTTATAGATACAATATTTTCTTTCAGGGATAATCCATGTTCGCTAATTTAGATTTAAGAATTTCCCTCACATTTTTCGGCTGGCATACTTCCCGAGACATGTGTAAATCCTATATTCCAAAGTTTTTTTTTCTGATTAAATATTTTTATTTAAATAGTGTATATTTCTTACTCTCGTCCATTCATCAAATGCAAGACTAAATTTTTCACCATTTACTTTTAATTGGTAACTAAAAGTAAATGGTGAAAAATTTAGTATCAGCTCGAGTTTCAAAGAATTGCGAACACCATTACTGTAGTTTGTAACAGTTCTTATAGTATTAATTGATGTTGGTATATTTTTGAAACCTCTGGTGGATAGTGAATTTCTTAATTCAATAGAAGTGCACAACACTCGAAATAGCAGACCATCCAATGCTGTCATTTTACTTACAATTTCATCCAAATTATCTTTTTTTTTCGAAATAATCTAAAATTCCTGACAGATTGGGCCTAGAAACTATGAGCGCGCTCTATTTGAAGTCGCTCCTTCACTGTCCTGCCTACCTAAGGGTGTGGGGGGAAACAAAGCATCACCAGAAACTTCTATAATAATTATTTTATTACTATTCAAGCACACTTATCAACCACAAGTGAAACTACAAGAAGAGACCCTAGGAGTGATATAAAGAGAGCAATCTACAATAAGCAAACAAGCGCTAGTAATCTGCTTAATTTAATCTAATCTACTCTATCTTGGGTTATTAATTCTCAATCCACTAATTTATTATAGGGGCAAACTCCTTTCTTAACTCACGTTGTGATAATGAAATAAATCTCACCTACGTATCACTGCAACAGTTCCTCTGCTCTTTCTATCTTATATTTACAAAACCTTGACTTTATATAGTCAAACTAATCAACATATAAAGGTTTTTTCTTTATGGATGGCTGTGAATTAATGCGAAAGCTAGCCCCAAAGTTTCCCCAAGAGGATTATTCAGAAGGTCGAGTATAGATCCGTCACAAAACAGTGATTAAATTTGTACCATCATCGCAATTGGATTCTTTCCTCTTTGACAAATTTGTATCATGTTTTGGTTTTAAATGTGTATGGAGTCCACTTGTACTTCCTCCATTCACTTTAATAACTTGAGGACATTTTTTATAGTGTTCCACCATATTCTTTTCATCATAAAAATAATGAAACCAAACCAAAGTATATCAACTGATTTTTTATGTTCTTTTAAAGTTATTCTTATTCATTATTATGGATTATTATTTATGAGTATATATATAATTAATCTGAAAAATATTTTGAACCCTAAGGTATGATATGCAAATGTGAATATATGCGAATAACAAATTCACCAATTAAAAAAAATATTGAAATATTACACATTCTCTTCACAAGTACGACCTTATTTTCTCAAGTACAAATATCGGACTACGAATCCTTCGCAAGTGTAGTATCGCTCTGAGCTCTAATGGGACAGTTTTTGCCTTGGATGATTCAGATATTTTATAACTTCTCTTGATTGTACGATGCAACTTTGTATTCACAGTCTAACTAATTTCGCCCGTTAGGAAGACATTGTAGTAACAGGTATTGATGGATGAAGGAAGGCAGATGAGCTTGGGTATATTATTCCTCTTTCAACTGGAACTTAGTTAAGAGTAGTGTATTTAGTTCTACTTGTCAGAGAAATAATTTATGTCTTTATTTTTTAAGTTCAAATTAATGGTCTTTTATCCTGTTGTATCTAGCAATGAAAAAAATCAGATGATGGATTTAATGAGTTGCCTTAGAACTGTAGAATCGGCTAGGAAAAACGAGAATAAGAACAACAGAATGAGCAGAATAACAAGTTTAATATCTTCCCCTTCTGAAATGGATCTAAAATTATTTCATTTATAATATATTTTAATCAGGGTGCAATCATTAATACTATAACATAGAAACAAAAACATATACTATTTTGTTATGTTGGCGATCCCTGAACATATAGGGGAAATAATTTAAAAGGTTTCTTGCAAATACCGAAAAACTGGTATTTAAATTTGTGAATATCGGTGTTACAAAATTGTACAAATGGCTCAAAATACCAGTGTTCGGTATCCCGGTATTGCAATCCCTAATTGGAATGGTATAAAACATATTTCTTTCTTTCTTCACTTTCTTACAGAGTTGTTATTTGTTTTCCTAGGATTTCTTAAAAAGAGACTTTCTAATTTTTTATTAAAATAAAACTGTTTGACAATTGTTAAGGAACTACTGTTTTTTTCAAACTAGCATTCCCAAAGCAGCCCAATCAGAGTAAAATGAAATATGAAGGTCATAATCTATTATCATTTTAAAATGCAGTGCATATGAAAGCTCCATTCATTCGAAAGTTTTGCAGTTAGGTTTTTGACAAAAATAGCTCATAGGTTGTTGAAAACAATTCTGTGAAATTCAGTGTGGTGAGTCAATAATTAAGTGCAAATTATCTGCATTTGAGTGCTTGCAGTTGTGTGGCTGAGCAATTGGGCCGCTCAAAGCAGGTCAAAGTGTTACTACTGTGGCCGGATTAATGGAAGTGTTAAAAAGTGTGATATTGTGGTTAAGAAAAGGCTGCTAAAGTTGTAAGTGCTATGTGAAAGCATGCTGCAAGTCAAAAAAGGACCATTTGATGATCGACATGTATTCCTAGTAGTGAGCAAAGGAACAGACATTTCACTCCTAGTCAGATACGAGGGAGACCCAAAAATAACTGGAATTGCAATTTTTTTTAAAACTGTGTATTAGTCCCCTTCAAAGAATTGTCTGTGTGCATTGATGCACTTGTTCCAATGCTTTTGCCATTGTTCAAAACAGTTCTGGAACCCTTGAGGCAGGATACTGTTCAAAGCCATTTGGGTGTTTTCTTTGACTTCATTCACATCCTTGAAGTGCATTCCTTTCAGACTTCTTTTTATCCATGGAAACAAAAAAAAAAAGCCTGACGGAGCCAGATCAAGTGAGTAGGGTGGATGAGGCACATGCACCATGTTTGTCAAAAACTGTTGAACCATCATAGCTGTGTGGGCTGGTGCACTGTCATGAACTTGCTCCGTAGCACGTTCGTTTCCTCAGAAATTTCGTCAATGGTCTTTTCGACATTCTCCATCAATTGCACGTTTGATTTTGGCAATGTTTTCATCATCACGTGGCATGTCTTCAGTTTACATGATGCCAGATTTGAACTAGAAAACCATTCGTAGACCTGTGATTTTCACAAAGCCTCGCCGCTAAGGGTTTCTTGAAGCATCCCAACGGCCTTGTTTGCAGTTTCCCCAACATAAAGCAAAATTTCACGTACAATTTTTGTTTTTTGTAGTAGGTCATTTTTAATCACCAAGGGGTTGAAACAGGAACTCACACAACACGGCACCACAAGCCACCACTTAGATGCTAACTCAATAACGGTCACTGGAGACCCCCAACTAACACCCCCAAACAGCACAGCTCCTAACTACAAAGCATTAGTGCACAACAGTTCGATCTTGGTTATTTTTGGCCCCCCCCCTTCGTAGCTTCAGACCTTGCAAACGCTATTGGTACAATGTATCAGCAAAAACCCTTTCTCGATGTTTAAATGCTTTTGGTTTGTATGCACGGAAGGATTATGTTGGTATAAGGAACATTGTTTGGGGTGAGTAACAGTGATCCAGAGTGGTATTCTCTGAAAAATTCCGTTTCACTGTGACAAGGGATTGTGTCCTCCAGATAGTGAAGAGAGAGGGGAATATATGCAACACAGAATGTTTAGGAATGTCATTGGTGTGGGTAGCATTATGCACTATGGTAAAACATGTCTTCACATCTTTGAGTGAGGTACCTTGACATTGTTGTAGTATAGCAGAAGGATTATTCTAGACACCCTGTTTAGCTTTTTAAGGGTGCATCAAATCCAGACTTTTCTTTTTTTCAGATGATGATGCATGCTCATACAGGGCTACTGAAGATACTAGAAAGGGAAAATATTGATTGTAATACATGGCTGGTTTCTCCCCTGATTTAAATCCTATAGAACATTCTCCCCTGACTTAAATCCTATAGAGCATGATTGGGATGCTTTTGGCAAACGTGTTTCTCAACAAAAAAAACCCCTGCCCTCCTTAAACTTTTTGAGAATTGGCAATCGCCGTGAGAGAGTAGTAAGACATTATCTCCCAAGGACTCCTCAATGGTTTAGTAGGTAATAATGAATAACAGATAGAAAATGTGCATTAGTATTTGAGGAGGTTGCACATCTTGCTGGAGTATGCATAATTGTTTCATTTTGTCAGGAATACCAATTTTTGAGGCCTGTTTTGAAATGCTCCAAAGATCATCTTTTTAAAATTTTTCCTTTTCTTTTTCCATGTTTTCAAATATGTACCATTTTGCCTAGAAAAAAATGTATAATATCTACTAAATATTACAAAGTTTAATTTTTCCAATGAATGTTTATTAAGAACAAGCTGCATTAAAATTCCCTTTTTCGAAATTTTTTCCATCCCTGTGCTCTGTTGGATAGGTCTGTATTCTCTCTGCTTAACCCGGCATTTCACGGTTATTTTCAGAGAGTATTACTTTATCCCCTTGGAAATTTTCCCTTTATCTCTTGATGCTGGTGTATATGTTAGCACAGTTTGAGTGATTTCTATGTTATGTCATTAAAATTTCTTTCCACTTTTTTTACTCTGTCGGACAGGTTTTGTTTTCCCTCTGTTTAGCAAAGACTTTTTTGAGTATAAAATTGTTTATTCCCAGGCATATAAAATCTTTCTTCAACTTTCTATTTTTGATAATTAAATTTACAAAGCACTACTGCTTTAGTTAATACAATATTAAATTAAAGCAAAAAAAGAAAATGTTTTTGATATAGTTTATTACAAAAAAAAAACTAAGTACTTTTCTTCCAAGAAATGTGACTAGTTCATAGCGATTGTCAAAGAGTGTATTTTATGTAAGGAATTCTTTGCATATATATTTTTATCATGTTTCTGCATTGAATCATTTCAGCTGAAGATTCTAATTCTAGTTGTATAAGTACATGTATATCCAACACATTATTAAATAATTTTAAACTATATTTTTCTCTTTTTAATTGTGGATGAATTTTTAAGTATTTGTTTATATGAAACACTAAATGTAAAAAGAATGATGCACATATTCTTGTTTTATTGTTATTAATATTATTTAAAGGTGTATCAGAATCGACTGTTATGATTACATTCTAGACAAAACAAATAATATAGTCAATTTTTTGGCATTCTTTTAAAAACAGAATTATTCACTAAATACATATATTTTGTATTTATTTAGTGCCTCGAGTTATATTCGAACAATGGACTTTACCCGCTTTGGAGAAGTTGTTGAAAAACAAAGCAGATGATGTGAGCTTTGATCTCATTACTTTAGCTAAGGTTTGTTTTTCTTTATTATTGCAAGTAGGAAATGTTTTTAAGTTGTAGAAAATATTTTAACCATACTAGTTGGATCTTTTTTTTATGGATTGATCTTGTGTTATTTTGAAAGTGGGGCATTAATATTTCATACTTTTTTTGTAATAGTAAAAAAGCCCATCTTTTTTTCTGTACAAAATTTCATAAAGATCTTCATCTTAGTAATAAATCATTTGAAAATTCATTTTTTTGTTAAATGAATGAAATTTTGACGAAGACCTAAAATTTCTACTTGAGCCCAAGTACTGTGTATTTGTATATAATGTGCTGTTTATCTGGAAAATTTAGTAAAATTGTCATGAAGTCTAATTTACTTCACTGAATGAAAATAATGGGCTATACAGGCATGAAAAAATCTTTTCCCCTTACCATAATATCATTCAGAACAATAATTTGAGCTCATATGCTCCCAAATATTAAAAGTTTTACCTCTGAAAGTATCCATTCATCCAATAAGGCAATTCAGATTTCATAAGTAATAATGAATTGTAAAAACATCTTTATGCATTTCTTTCCTTTTATTGATGAGTCAGCCGTCAGGTTGCGCAGGATGTTCTTACAAGAATAATATTAAAAAAAGATCACTGAAGTTATTTTATATATTGCATATTTTTGCTCTTTTATTTGTGTTATTTAAATTAGCAAAAGAAATTAAAATGCAAAATTCAAGTAATGTTAAGCAGTTTTGAAACAACTTTGAACAAATGTAAACAAAAGTTTGTAGAAATGAAATCTAGAAAACACTGTAAAGCTTCTCTCTAAAGCTGCCTCTTCATTGTTATGTGTATGTTTATATACACTGGTGTCCAAAAGTTAAGCATAATTGATAATTATGTGAATAAAGAAGGAACTGTAAATAAGAATGGCGGGAAACGTGATATGCGAGTGTAAAATGGTTATAAAATAAGGAAGCAATTCAAAAGAATGGTAATAATTAATTTTACTATCCAAAGCAGCAGTTTGAAAGAAAACTGAGCATAGCAAGGATTCCCACTTTAAAGAAAAAATAAAATAAAATTTTAAATAAAATACTGATGTTGCAGTTTAATAAGGCGTGTAGTCACCTCTCTCTCTGACAGCCGGCACGCTGCACAGCGATTTACCATACTTGCTATGAGATGATGAATGAGTTGTGGGCTCAAACGGTTCCAAGATTCTTGGAGAGCTCTCTTCAGTTCTGTGACGGATCTTGGTGCGTGGGAAAGGGTTGTAATTTGTCTCCCGAGCATATTCCATATATGCTCGATAGGATTTAAATCAGGGGAGTTCGCAGGCCACGACATGCACTTGATGTTTTCCGTCTCAAGGAAGTCATCTATCAGCACCGCTCGGTGACATGGGGCATTATCATCCATAAATATGAAGTCAGGACCGACAGCATATCAAACAATCGAACATATGGCTCAAGAACTTCGTCTCTGTATCTTTGAGCAGTCACAGACACTGTATCAAAGAAATGGAGGTCTGTGCGGCCATCCATCATGATGCCTGCCCATAACCATTACTCCCCTTGATGGAAAATGATGTCTTTCCGTTATGTTTCTTGGTTCAAAACTTGTTCCACGTTCTCCATGTCGTTGCCCGCCGAGAATCATTACTCAGACGAAACCGGGACTCGTCTCTGAACATCACATTGGCCCACTCTCCAACACTCCAAAGTTGATGTTTCAAACTCCAGTTCAAACGAGCGCGTTTATGCGCAGGCGTGAGGGAAATGCAAACTGCTGGTCTTCTGGCATACCGGCCAGCATGGTTGAATCTCCTGTAAACAATTTGTCCCGAAACTCGTATTCCTGTGGCGACTGAGCGCCGAACCCAGTGCTCTGGCAGTACTGCCTCTCTGATATTGCACACTTATTACCAGATATCGGTCTTGGCGAGGAGTTGTGACTCTTGGTCGACCTGATACTGGTTGTCGGGTAACATGTCCCGTTCTTTGAAACCTCTGCCACAGTCTTGAGATTACAGACTGGTCCACATTCAGAATTGGTGACACTTCGGTTTGTGATCGTGAGGATTCCAGCATTCCAACGATTCTTCCGTTCGTAAACATGTCCAATTGGCGTCTTTGTGCCATCATTCACCTTGTTTGATGGTTAACAACGTTCCTTCGCACAGCAGTTGCATGAAACTTGTCTGAACTGCCTATGGTGCGTGAATCGGTTTCTCCGCGTTCCGACATGCACATGTGTTTTGCGCAGGATGTAGTCGACTGAAAAGTTTTGCATAAACCCAATGTTTCTTCTTCACCCAATTAATATTCGCAAGAAATTTGGAATAATTTTACGAATATTTATTCCATGTTTTTTGCATTTTATGATTTATGCTTAACTTTTGGACACCAGTGTATATATTTGAAAAACAGTTCAACCATTTTCTGTATAATTTGAAGATCCGAATTAAAAATAAGTTCAAATATAAATATTTCATGTAATTGAAAATACTTAGCTTCCACTGTCATCCTGTCAAAATAAGAATTTTTTAAAGTAAAAGTATTACAACATAAGCTAGAGAGAATATAATTGTTCTCTTGTCTTATAAATGATATGATAGGTGCCAAGAAGGATATGATAGGTGCCAAGAAGATAAGGGATTAATTTATACACTTAGATGTAAAATTAAAAAAAATAGTAGGTTATCTCAGAGTTTTTCTGTTTTAAACTGTACATATTGTTTTCTTAAATTTGTGTTATTCTAAGCGCAAAAGTTCTAATTTTTTTGTCGAAGTGCACAGAATACAAAATGTATGCACTTGCCAATGAAAGTCGGCATACAGATAATCATCTTTCACATTCATACAATGATTGCGAAGTAAATGGAGGATTTTGAATGAAAATATTTTTTTTTGATTCCTCTATTGTCGTAAGTTCAATTAGTATAAGCAACAAACACCTGATTGTTAAATGTTGACAAAAATAATGGAATGGACTGTAAATTTAACAAATTTAATAAGCAAAACGGATCCCAATCATATGGGATAGTTATACTTTTCGAACTGATTACAAAAAGGTTGAAACAGTTGGCTCAGAGCTAAATCTATGCAAAGAAATTCTCCCCCAACTGGCTCCAACATTACATGGAATAATATAAATATTCATAACTTGAGAATGAGACTAAGTGTGTGTACGTCAAAAGTCTGTGTAAACTAGAAGAACTTTTAGATTAATGGATTGTAACTAAAAGTTAACTTTGTAGGTTATTCCCATTTTTTTTATAACCTTTCTCGACCTATTTGGCCGGGATTCAACTAGTTTAGATGTCTGTTTTGTGGTTATTTTATTCCACTCTTTTACCATGACAGATTTAAGCATTTCTTAGGATGTTATTACATGCTCCCTGATTCTTCGCTCGAATAAATCCCACAAACGCTCTATTGTGCTTAGGTTTGTAGACTGGAATAATGTTCGGATTAGGTTTGGCACAAGTTAGAATAGCCTTGACTTCACAATGTATGCCATGCGCTTGGAATAATTGTCCTGCTGAAAGTAAAAATGATCTCTTACCAAAAGTTTCTCGGCACTGGGCTTGATATTTCTCTTCAATATGTTTAAATTGTCAATTTTGTACATTATTGATTCAATAAACTCCAGATTACCTGGCCAGTTGTTTCCCATTCACCCCCAAACTTGAATGTCTCCTCTTCGAAAAAGATTCTCTTTCTTTCGCTCTATACAGGGCTTACACCAGACATATTTTCGTTCTTTGATGTTGAAAATATAAAATTTACTCTTTCATCTGAGTATATTACATCTTTCCAAAAAATTTGTCTTATTTAGATGTTCTTTGGCAAATACAATTCTCTTAGCTCTGTTCACTCGAGAGATGAATGGCTTCTTATGCGCTACTTGGCCATGATAGTCATCCATTTTCAGTTCTCTTTAAATTGTGGTTAAACTCATTTTTTTGGAGGGGGGGGGGAGGATATCTCAGGAACGCTTTTATCTATTTATAAAGCAGCTTTTACAGAACATATTACAAAGCAGGAATCTTCAGGCTTCATTGAAGATGGTTGACCGGATCCTGTCTTTATAAGCACTTTTTGTATCGATGAATTTCAGTTATTAACATCTTCATCGATTGCTTTAAGAGGTTTCTTCCTTTTCTAAAGATCTATGATGATTTTTCTTTCAGTAAAATTTATCTCTTTTCTGTTACTTACCATGGAATCAGACACACATTCAGAATTTCAAATCTTAAATAAATCTTAATGGAAGCTTATAATTACTTAAAAACACGATTTATATCGCAATTATCTTTCAATGAAAGGTCTATAAAAGCTATGTTTTGAATGAGTGTTCGCTGATTTTTGCCGGGGGCGGTTGGTGGTCATTCTTGTATTTTCATGTTAAGTGATTTTTGTGGTGGTGGTGGGACTAATCCCCATCTGGTCTAGTGAAACTAGACCAGATCCACGAGTCCATTTATCTTCAAAAAGTCTAGGAACAGCAGGGGAGAAGCAACAGCCTCCTCACATGAAAACCCTACACATTGCAGAATATGCTGGGGAGAAAAAGGACTGATTTCTTATTTGGTGCAAATTGGGTAGCTTCTTTTACCACCTTCAAAATTCATGCACCTCAGGTGACCAGTCGAAAATCGCGAGAATGCCTTCTGATACGATCTGGAACCCTTGAATGATATGGCGGATCCAGGATGTCTTTGAAAATACCATGGGTGTACAGGAGGGACGACCCAGGTTCTACATATAAATTCTTTAGCCCTGGAGTAGATCTTGGTTGACGTAAGGACCATGTGGTCTCCCGGGTCTACAGGATCACTGGCAGCCGCTTTCGCAAGATCATCCGCTTCTTCGTTCCTGGGCAGGCCTACGTGAGAAGGGACCCATTGTAGATGGATAGGGTGCCGATCTGAAAGCTGCTTAAAAAGGTGCAGAATACTCCTGCTGGTGCTGTCACAGATAGATGGCCAATTCGATAAATGTTGAATGGAAGATCGGCTGTCTGTCAGGATCCAAATTTCAGAAAAAGCTTGGCCTTGTATGTTATTAATCAATGAAAGAGCACACAGGATAGCTATTAGCTCCGTTCTGAAGACAGAAGCGTGATCAGCATTTCTTCTCTGAATTTTGATGATGCGGCCAGGTAGTTCAATCAAAACTCCACTGTCAGTAGTGTTTGTTTCTCCCTTACTGCCATCAGTATAGATCTTCACTGCGTCCAGTGGAATCCCATCAATCACCTCCAGAGCCAATTGTTTTAGAAGTTCGGGGTGGTCAGACAATTTATTGACATTGGTACTTAAAGTAGTATGGAATGTGACTCCCGGGAGTCCAATGACAGGATTGATAATGGATGTCAGGCAGTGATACTCCACATTAAAACTCAGGTATTTTGCAAGTGCTTGGGAGAAGGGGCTTTTCCGTTTCAACCTTTGATTATCTGTCCAATTTTTTAAGTATTGAAAGGTTCTGTGTTGATCACCATAACTGAGCAGTTTGTTGAAATACTTGGTCAAGCAATAACTTCTTCTCATATCTAAAGGCTGAAGGTCGCACTCATATAGAGCTAAGTTATTAGGACAGCTGTTACGAAGACCTGTCTGAATAAGGTAATTTCGAAGAGAATCTGTGAAAAGTATGTTGATTTCCTCAAGCGAGATTTTAAAAGTAATTTTAACATGAACACGTAAGATGACCGCCTGTATGCAGATTTTTGGTGGCAAGTGGATATGTTCTTCATTGCCATCACCTCTTGCCATCTTTTTAGTAGAAGATGAATCCCCTATCGGTTTGAGATTATTAATAAAAAAAATTGTTAGATGGCTGTTTTCACATAAGGATCATTAAAAATTTTCAATTAAAATAATTGATCAATGGATGAAAAAGGTGATAGTAAGTGGCAAATTATAAAAATAGAGAATGGGATGCCCTGTCATTTTTTGATGAGTGATGATAGCAGCCTGGGGTCTCTTATGATGATAACACTATGCTGGTAGACGATGCTCCGCCTCTTTAATGCAGACTGTAGTTTGTTAGCACTGGTGTTCAAAATTAAGAGAAATTTCAAATTTAGTCTATTATGTCTAGAACTACTGGACAGATTTTATGAAATTTGGTATGAACATATGGTTGATATAAAGCAAATAACTAACCATTCAACAGTTAAAATACACATGCATGATCGTGCGTAACATTAATCAGTCAGAAGGTATGAAAAAACAGTTGCAGAAGAAAATGAAAAAAAAATGGTTAATAGGGAGTATGGTCCTCTAAGAGATATACAGGCCTCGCATCGTGATTTTATACTGGAAAAAAGATTATTTTTCCTGTGGCAAATAATTCCACTTGTTCATTAACTCGGTTTTTAGACCTTGGGTGGTTCTTGGAGGGGGAGGGGGTGTTGCAAGTTTCAGTTGCCCTCCCCAGAGTGTTCCAGGCATGCTCTAAAGCAGTGATTCCCAAAGTGGTCTATGACGACCTACAAGGGGTTCACGGCAGTGAAAAAATAATTCGGGGGTCCATGAGGTATAAATGGGGGGGGGGGTCTAGGATAGCCTAAACCAGATTGTGACTTTAATTTTAATAGAAAATCTAATAAAGTGTAAGCCATATTTACCTTTTTAACAGCTTTATCTACTAAATTTACTGGGGTTAATTTGCAATTACAGGGCAACAGCATATACATTTTAATAAAAAATGGTCCATCGTTTCAGTGTTTCTTGCCAGAATCAAGAATTTTAACAGTTTCTCAATTTGTCATAATCTGTCAGAAAAATGAAGTTTTAACCTATGTTCAACATTCAAATACCTTTTACTCAGGTTTTGAAAACTAGGTTTGAAAATGCTTTGACCATGGTAATATCACAGTAAGTAATGAATTCATGCTGTCACATTAAAAAAAAGCAAAAAGAAAAAAATGTCTGATTACAAAAGGAATTTATTTTAATAACCTTAACAAAGTTCTTAAAGTTTAGAAACGAAAGTCAGCAATTTTTGCTTTAAAAAGATATACCTATTATTTTTTCGAATTATGGAACGTCTTAAGAAAGTTTTTAATTGCTTTTCCAAGAGAGGAGGAGTTTCAGCATGGTTGCCAATCTCCAAAATAAAAACAGAAAGAAAAAAAAGATTGGATCCTACTAACCGAGGAGATTGAGGGTTAAAACTGAAAAGATTGATGCCAAATGTTAAAAATATGTTATTGTAAAGCACCAGATTCATCTCACCCATGAAAAACATTTGTTTGTTGCTCAGTTATTTTATGTAACAATTATTTCTGTATTAAATTAAAATTTTATTAATTCATTCACATGTGTTAAGTTTTAAACATGCTAATTAACTCCAGTTAGAAACATAAAAATTTTAAAATAAGTAGTGTTATAGCAGCTGTCAAAAAACATTTAAGTTGATAAATTTGCAAAAATTTAATATTAGGTAAGTAGGGGTCTACACAAAACCTAAAAACATGGTAAGTGGTCTATGAGACAAAAAAGTTTGGGAATCTTATGCTCTATAAGGATGGAGGTTCGGAGATCTCACTGGCCAATCCATCCAGCAAATATCCTCACCTTACAGAAATTCATTGACCAGATGAGCTCTATGTAACCTCACATTGTCAACAACTTAAGGGAAATAGTGTCAATTGTACCCCTGAAAATGCAAACATAAGGCTCCAAGACCTCACCCCTGTACCTCATTGCAATCACAGTGCCTCTTTCAATGATAAAGGTGTATGCAGCCATCCTAGCGGGATGTCTGCCCAAACTATCAAGCCTCCGCTTCCGTAATGGGTGCTTTCTCGGACATTGGAGGGTAAGTAACACGGTTGGAGGGTAGGTCTCTCCTTATTAAAGTAAGACAAGAAATGCTGGTTAAGCTGAACAGGGATTCATCAGTAAAGAAAAAGGTGGTCCATTGATCCATGCTGTCATCTCTATGATTTTCCACACCATTTTAAATGGACTCTCCTGTTCATAGAACTGAGCAAGATGCGAGCAGCTACTCTTCTTGAAAACGGCACGCTCTCATGAAGACTTCCTGGAATTGTCACCCTTGAAATTCGTGTTACTCTGGCCGCATACACCTCACAATAGAGCTGAGAAGCTGTGCTCACTCTAGATCAGTCTCGCTATAACTGACAAATGGCGATCTTGGATGACCTTGCCCAGGTTTTCTCGATGAAGCTGGTATCTTAAAACTTTCTATAAGATGAACTTGACGCTGAGTGCAATATTAAATTCTTTACAAATCTGGATTTGAGGCTCACCTGCTTCTAGCCTACCCTCGATTTTCCGCCTAATTCCATCATCTAAACGTTGGTGGTTACTCATTTTTACTGTTTGATTTTAAATTTAACTGATTGCTTCAAAAAAAAAAAAGAACCCCAAGAGAAATTCGGCGTGGTGTGTGTTGAACGAAATGTGGATTTTGGCACTCGTGCGCTTATAAATTCTGTTAATTGAGTAGTTCTGCCCTCCCCCATGTATACGCTTACATATTGCACACACAAAAACTGCTTCTCTGTTTTGAAGCAGTATTTTTGCATTTTGTTCAAATCTTTTCTTGAAAATAAACAAAATATGCAAATTCTCTTAATTTTGAACACCAGTGCAAATGTGATTAGAAGAAGAAGAAATGGTTATGTTGTGAGATCTAATTCTGGCGTGTGCAGTTGGATGCACAAAATATTGGAGGGTCATTTTTATATAAATTATTGCATTCATTAGTTAACCTTGCATCTCTGAAAAGGTAAAATTGTTCTGTAAATATGAATAAATATAAGTTAAATAAAATAGTTCCAATTTTGTTTTCTTTATTTATTGCTCTAATTTCAGAGTAGCTACTAATACTTTATACTTTTTTTATAATGTGTGGATCATTGTTTCTTGAATATTTTTAAGTGTGATGAAATAAATCTTTAGCAACTAAAATGACAGTTCTTAATTTGTTTTTTTATCACTATATGATAGAGTACTCTATTGCGCAGTAATTTAGTGGAATGCACTATATTTTTATTTTAGGAATCTTACTGAAATAGGCTTCAGTAATGTTGGCAATATTGATTTTTGTCTTTCTCCCTATTGATATTATCATAATATTGTTTTTAATAAGTTCCTAGCTCGATCTCAAAGTGAATAGTATCATAACTATACTTTTTAAAAATTTAACTTTGCATAATTATCAATGTAAACCATTTTTGCATAACTTGCACTAGTAAAAATGTATCTGCATTACAGTGTTATTACTGTACCTGCATATGCAAGTGTTAGTAATTACGCATGATGCTCAGTGAACCCCAAAGGGGGTATATGTGCGAAAAAAGAAAGTAAAAAAATGGAGAAATGTTGATTTAAGTGATCTAGGATTCAGGATTCTCTTCATTCACTGCCTAAGACTTTGGAGCTGAAATTTATTGGAAACTAATGGGTTTGTTGTTGTCTGGATTGGTATGGCTCTGTTTAGTGTTTGGGAGGAAATGATAAGTTAAGTGAGTTAGTAATCCATTTGTCAAATTTTTGATGGGATAGGTAATATCATTTATAGGGAGGTTTTTAAGGGCTATGTTATGAATCCTGTCATCGTCAAGCTTTTCCATTGCGATTTTAAATGATATTCAGGAATTCAGAGGGAGAGGTGAGTGGGGAATTTATTTTCAAAAACAAGTATTAGGATAGTATTAGACTATATAGTATTAGTCTGTTCCCACTGTATGATTATGACATACAGTGCTTTGTTTTCCTGAAAGAGGTATACATGTTGGAGTGAACAAATCAACTTTATATTTGGAAGAATGAACTAGACCATTTTTTCCTGAGTAGAGAGATCTTAACATATTTTTTAGTTATTTTTTGTTCATTTTAAAGAGGAATTCAATTTTATAAGTAAATTTTCCCATTGATCACTTTTATATATTTTTATTTCATCTTAAATTTTGTTTTCAAGTCTGTTAGTTCTGTTTTAAGGTGGTATCGTTATTTTTGCCGCTTTTCATTAATTTTGCTTTTCTTTATTTCATAGGTATGGGGGGTGTTTAATGATTTGGTTGAAGTGCAGATGTTTTTACTATTTTTAATGAAGATAACTATTGCTTTATCGAGTTGGTGTATATTTTATTAATGGTGAAGTTTGCCCTGGGGTTTGTGTAGCAGTAAAGTTGTTAAAAATTTATTCCAATTAGTTGTGGAGAGAGTTTCAAGGGGATTAGGGAGAATGTGTTATTGAAGGTCATGCCAATAATTGAGATTACAGTCACTGTGCTTATAACATTGATGTTTTCAATGTTATAAATGGGAATATTTTTAAGAAGTCAATTTAGAGCTAGTGGGGCTGTAAGAGGGAAAGTGGGTGGGATTGAAGGGGGGATTATTGTATAATTATTAGTGCATGGTTCGGGTCTATTTGTTCTCTCTGCTACTTTCCCGAGAGGATTGGTTAGCGTTGGACTCTCCACAGTAAGTCTTATTTTTTGTTGAAATGTTGTCAATTTCATTGATGTCTATATTATTTGAGAAGGTATGATAAAATTGGAGAAAACTGAAAGCAACTTATTTTTTATTTTGACATGAATGGTGGTATTTTCAATTGAACAAGTGTGTTTTAGCTGTCTGGTGGTGGGGATACTATTTTTAACAATAATTACTGTACTTGTGCATGTCAATGAGTAAATTGTTCTGTACATTGGCCTGCATAATTAGATATGGGAAGATTATCGATAAGATTGTGGTGGGTGTCCTGGATTCCAATGATATATGTAGGTTATTGTCATCAGTAAAATATTTTCATTCGTCTATTTTTCAAGTGTTGTTATTGGCATTCTAATGGCTATTAGGAAGGAAAGACTGGTAATTATGGGAGCACTAAACACTAAATCTGTTTGCAATTATGGGGAGGTATTGAAAAGCTCGTTCTACTTTTTGTAAAGTGTAATGTTTTGAGTCATCAAGACTGAATAAATGTTTTTGCCATGGAAGAATTCTAATTTGGAAAACTAAAATTTTGTCTATGAATGAGTTTGAAGTATATGGGCTTAGGGTTTGTTATTATTTGGTGTGAATGGTTACTAGTGTTTGGGGATTGTTTTGTACTTCACGTTCTTTTCTTTTTTTTTCTTCCCATTTAACAGCATCGAAGTACATGGCAAGTTTTAATTTTTTTATTTGTAACTATTTAATTTTTGAATGACTTTCTTTGGGTCAATTTCAATGCGGAGGCTCAAGGTGACATTTTAAAAATCTTTTCATCCAATAGTTCAAAGATATCTGCCAATGTGTTGTAGAATTTTATGTTGAACATTTATTTTATTAGGGAAAAACGTAGAGGAATTATGAACTTTTTCATAATCTCATTAGAGATTTCACTGAATATGTTTAAGTTTCAGTTGGATATTTAACTTTTGATAATAATTGGTGGGATTTATCTTTTGTTGGGGGGGGGGGGTAGGGTGTTTTCAGGTCTCATTACTTAAGTTTATCAAATTTCTCTCGGCTTCTGTGTTGAGTGGCTACATTCATATGTATGTAGGATAGAGAATTTGTGTTGTTAGTGACTGCTTCACCTTTTAAATTTTTTGATTACATTTTTAGCGCGTTTTTCACATAGTGGAACAAAAGCGCTCTTAGGGCGCAAATTTCGTCTTCGTCTTTCTGCCATATTTTGTCGTACCTTTTTCTCAGCCAATTAGCAACCAATTGACCTCGGGTTTTCGGCATTTGGTCGCATTTATGCCCTAGATGAGCCGAATCATATTTAAATTTTCCCATAGTTTTCCCGAATTTTCCTGAATTTCGCTAGTTTTTGCTTTTTTATAGTGCTGATACAGATTTGTGTCATTATTTCTTTTCAGCTCAATAATAGTACATTTAGAGGAGTGGTACAGTACTACTTTCTGTTAGTAAAAAATTCATTAGTTGCATTATTGTAAAATACAACATGTGAAAAACGCGCTAAAATTACTTGGCCATGCCAATGATTGATATCTTGATCTATTTAGAAGGAATTTTTTGTTTCATATGTTTTCTGTAATAACTATTCCTTGTGGTAGGTTTATTATCACTATTTGAGTGAATCAAACAGGTGATCTCAAAATGTCTTATTAAGGAATTCTTTATTGTCTTATTAGGGAATCTTTTTAGCAGTGTTAACTGATTCAGGCCTTTAGGAAAATGAGATGAGATATTAATTGTGACTGATATAACATTTCTGGATATTAAAAGTTCATTTCAAGTCTTTTCAAGAATTATAAAACTACAATCGATAATTTTATGAAAGCATTTGTTCTAAGTTTAAATCAGAAGTAAAATGTTATCTGACTTTTACCGCAGTAACAGTGTGTTTCCACTGGATTCATACTCTGAATGAAAGTCATCAATCCATTCAAACAGTGCACTGCACTGGTAGTTGTATGCTAGCCAATCAGTGAAGAATCTATATTGCACTTGCATGCTACAACACCTATTGCACACAAAGCATTTCCCTGTTTAAATTTAATCATGCTACGTTAAAAAGCATTTAAATGGTTAGTCATGTAAACTTTGCTAGCATAAAGCTTGTATACTCGTTAGTTAAATGCACACATATTTCATCACAGTGCATGTGCTCATAGGAAAGACTCGTGTCACAGTAAACTGTAATTTTTAGATTGTATTTTTCATTTGTAAAACTTAATTACATTTGTTGTAACTGAATATGTAACATGAAGTGATGATATTTTTTGTTTGTTTTAATAAATATGACATTTTTTTGCTTAATAAAAGGGGATATATCATAATTATTTGGTGTATTTCCTTTTGATTAGCAAAAGGAAACCCCAAAACAGTGCTGAAGACGTAGATAAGTATAGTTTTTTTCTCTTTTTGGGTATGTAGGATAACAGCTTTAGTGGTTATGTCATTGAAATTTGGAGTCTCTTGGGAGGACACAAGAAAAAGTAAGTATATTCATTGTAAATATTAGTATATTTCATTTAAAACAAATTTATTTCTGTATTGTGCTAAGGTTTATCCAGATGTAGAGCTATTCTGAATAGGATTCCATCAATAACTCCTGTTAATTTTCTAGTTTATATTGTTAGCTAAATTGTAACATTTTTGTTAATATTTGCATATATTTTTTATATCACAAGAAATCATTAATATTTGTTATTTATTTGAAGAATTATTGACTCTTTTTGATATTATAAATGATCAATTTGCCACAAATATTATTGGAAAGTTCTTAGAATGACATAATTCTTAATTATATAAATCTGCTCGTTTTTTGCATTTTTTTTATAATGCTCATTTATATGAATAACAGTAAAATTTCCTAGAATAAACAAGAATGAAATAAAAAGTTTTTTAGAATTTCATGGAAAAGAAATTCAGCTAGCTTACTTATTTTTGATCTTTTATATCAGCAGTTATTTATAATGCTGTTGATTTGTAAAGTTGAAGTGTGTTCCAGGGTCGTCTGTATTATGCAACATCATTTTGCAAAGTGCTTCAAAAATTGTTTTCAAAACTATTCGAAATATACATACATTCCATTCTTTAAATGTTCTTAAGTTTAATTTACAGTAGTAGTAGTACCAATCAATATTTGCAGTGCAGTAATAGTTATATTATTAATCATTAACCTATTGATATCGATTTAATAAAATATTTTTCATATATTAAACCATTTTGTTTGGCATTTATGCTTTCTTTTTTGAAATTGGACTAAAAATATTGTTTGCTTTTGATGACTTTGCTATAGACTTTGGATTATTTTTTTCAAATTTAAATCTAGTTTATTAAACTGTTATTTCCAAATTTAAACCTTGTTCATCAAACTGCCATTTCAAAATTTGTAAAATGAGGACATTTTTTCATATAATTTTCTTTTATATAATTTACATATAACATTTTTTTAAAAAATATGCACAATCATACTTATATAATTTACATGCTGGTTTTTAATGATTTATCTATCCGATTGTATTCACTGCCTTCAGTTAAAGGGCTTTAGCTATTGAACAGTTTTTCACTTACATTTATGTTCTACTTTTTATACTATTTTTGATATCAATAGTAATTTAGTATATTGTTTAATAAAGAGCATTTGGGGCTAAGAGTTACAAATGTTTGCAATTTTTGAAACTTCTACGAAATCTAGCTTTTAAGCGTTATTATAAACTTCTTGTATTCACTTTTTTTCTTATTTTCCTACCATTTTAAAAAGTATTATAATATTTTACTAACATGAAAGAACATAAACTGCTCATGATAGAGAATTTTAAATGAGAAGATCTCTTTATGGTGTTTGGTGGCCATGATGTTTTTCTTCCTCTTGATTTTTATATAGTACTGTCCTCATACTTTGAAGAAGACTCATTAGGTAATGGTGTAATGTTGACAAACGTATTTTTACTGTAAAAAGAGAAATTTATTGTTAAGTTTGCAGCATCAAAGAGAAGTATAAAATTTGTAGCATCATTCATAAAGTTTAAATTACTACATTATAAAAAAAATGCTTTTAGCTTTCACACTAATCAAAGTAAAACATTTGTAAGTTACCGCCGTTAAATTAACAATATTATCAATTAGTTTGAATCCTGTGTTCTAAAAATCAGCTTATTCCTTCTGTGTGTCCCTTTTTTTCTATATAAAAAGTTAAGATGCAACTTTTCACAAAATGAACATTTTTGTTTTCAATAATCTATTCGCATATTTTTATATCATAAATAGTTGGAATGAAATACTACTTAAAAAGAAAAGATAGAAAACTATAAATATGTAACTCTCGGACCCGACTAAAGGTGTGGGAGGAAGTGAAGGACGACTCGACATAATACTTTTTAATTATTTATTCAGCAACTAATTATAACAGACAAAATTCAATTAATCAGATAGGATGAGATGTTTCCCAGAAAAGAACAGGGGAGAATTTTCTACGAGAGTCGCGAGTTTGGAGAATACTTCTAATCAATTGATCCACCTTTTATGGATCAATCCCTTACTTTAATATTTGATTTATGCTATAGCTATGTGACCAATCGTCACTTAACCACTTTAACAATTTAAAGCTCAAAACGTGCTATCAATATAATTAATACCTGATCGGTAGATATTCTTCCTTATATTTTACTTCTTAATATTTCAATCTCCAGACGATTTCATCTAATCATCTACTCTCCTCTATCTATCTACATATCAGTCTATTTATATATATTTGACCTAATCTGCTTATCATGGTTTCTTCTTCATAAGGGGTTGTTGTCATTCATAGTCCAAAGATTTCCCAAGAGGGTTATTAGAAGGACGCATATAGATCCGTCAGAAATACTATGTAGATTTCTTTTATTTCCTTTGGTTTCAAGTAATGTTTTTCTTGAATAAATGTTATCGATTGATGAGTTGAAAGCAGATGAATGTTCAGAAAGTGTATTACCCATATGTATGAACTAATGTAAGAAAACATGAAACTTTGTTAATTAGAATTGTTTGCAAGAACGTTTTTTCTTCCTACTGCTTGCTGTAAAATTTCATTGTGCATTTTCAGACATATATTATTTCACATAGCACTACATGCAATAAGTAGCAATTTAAGTAACAATCTTCAAGCCTTCTAAATCTTTGCAGTTATTTATATATTAACAAATGGTCTCTAAAATCCCCCCCCCCGTTGTTAAAAGTTGAAATTATAAAATTTTAAACGGGATTTGCCAATTGTGACATTCTTCTCTTCTCAATAAAGACTTTCTTCAGATACTTAACTAACCAATATAAATTGTAATTTTAGAGCATAGTGGCTTTCTCCAGTTTCAAATGAATTTGTTGTATTTTCTCTACTATGTTTTAAAAATATACTTTATTGTTTCAGGGAGCTGACAAATTTTATAGTTAACCTGTCAGTAGCTTTAAAGGAGCACAACCTTGAAATTATTGTAGCTATTCCGCCATCATCTTACTATGGGTAATACAAAAGGACAAAAAAACCTTTATTATATATTAATTATTTTTTAAATTAGTGTTATTGTTTTAATTGTGTGTTCATTAGTATACTGTTTTTTGCATTGATAACTTAGAATAATCTGAATTCAGGTTGTGTGAGGCTTTAATACTACATTACCTTGATAAATTTTTTGTCAATATAGATGTTTAAAAATTTATTAAGGAAAATAAATGTGCATTATCAATATCAGTCACTTCACTTAAAGAATATTTTTTTTTGTTTCTTCAAATGAAAACACATTTTTTCAGAAAATAGTGCACTTATCTGTTCTTACTTAAAACAACTATTCTTTGTGCCAATATCGCTTGTAATTTCTCCAAAAGTATGCAGAATCAAATAAGGTATTTAATTTTTCATATTTTACTCTAATGTGAATTAGTACCAGTTTATTTCAACTAGTTCTTAGATAAATAATTTTCCTATTAGTTACAATATCCAGAAGGATGCCCCTCCCCTACCATTTATAAATTAATTTAATTATTTTAGGAAGTTTAGAACTAAAATTTTTGGTAGAAAAATATTAAGGTTAAAGAATATAAAGAGATCAAGAAATTGTATTAAGTGAGAGAAGTCTGAATGCAAATGATTAATTTTCCCCAATTGACGTTTATCTTCATCAAATTTTTGTATTTTTAGACTCAATCTGAAATCGGGAATAAAATAGATTTTCTGTATTTTTAAATAACGTCTTTTTGCTTCTTGTCAATACTTTCATCGAAGCTAATGGCCATGTAACAAAATGACATATTGGTGAAATATGTTACTTTAAATTTCTTTTAATTTTTATTTTAAAAGTTATCTAATGCATCAGTCAATTAAAGACTTAAATGAAAGAAAGAAAAATAGAGTCTTACGTTCCTAGATATAATTTCTTTTTTACTCATCTTATAGCTCAAAATAAGCTAATACCGCATTTTGGCTAAACACAACCTATATTTGGCTTTTTTTCCATGTTATAAATTGTAATTCTCTAATATTCTGTGCCATTCTTTGTCAGTTGTAGCATCAGTTGTATTTTAATAACAATCAATATATATATTGGGACATACACAAAATAATAAGAAAAGAGAAAATTATTCATAATAAATTATAAGTAAAAGTTTTATTATAAATAACAATTATATGGATTAATGAGAATGATGAAATTGTTTGTGCTGAGATGACAAATCATCACAATTTGGGTCCCTAATTGTTAATTTTATTCTGAGATGCAGTTTCACATCCAGTAATCTGTTTCTTTCTTTTTTTCCAAATTAATGTCTACAAATGCTGAAAAAGCAACTTCACATAAATATGAAGTTGGAAAAAGCAAGATGTGCATTTCAGAACTTTTTCTGTTAAAACCAGATACACATGTTGCATTTGTTACCAGAAGGATGTTAAAGTACACTCTATATATATTTATTTTTCATGAATCTGTCTGAAGCCTATTCCAACAATTACTTTTCTTTCACATACGACAAATCTATCTATGTTGTGTTAGTGTTAAGCGGATATTTTATCCACATTTAATATTTTTGTTTAAATCACAGAAATAGTTTTTGAAGCATTCTTGCAAATTCTCCAAATGCTGCTTTATGCATTTCAGAGTATCATCATCAATTTTAGTGGTTGAACCTGTTATAAATTCATGAAGTGAGGGAAAAAAGGTTTACTTCTCCATTACAAACTCAGTTTTGCGATTGAGTTTTATGATGGCAGCAATCACTTTATCTTAAACGTGAAACAATGAAATTTCATAGCCTTATGAGTTTCATAATCCCGAGGCGCCCTAGTGATCTTTTCCTTCTCCTAAGGGGTTTACTGTCTGGTAAACACAGGTGTCATGACCCAGGGGAACCTTCTCTATTTTTGACCCACTTTCTTGTCATTCAATTTCCTCTTTTTTTCCCAGTCTACACCACAGACAAATATTTTGAAATGTACATAGATACAATTATTGATTAATATTTTTTTTATTAGGAAACTTCGATTTATTATTAATAACATATTTGGTTTACATTTTGTAATGCATTAATTTAGTTTCTTTTTCTTCAATTTCTTTAAATATTTTGAATTTGTTTATTTGTTTTCAACTAACACTGTTTGTTTGCCAACCCACGTGTTTGCTATGTGCGGCATCCCATAAGGAGGAAAAGGGTGTCCTGGGGATACCTTTGTGTTCCCTTTGGTCAACACTTCGCTGTAGATGGGAGGCAGGAGTGAGTCCGCTCCTGTCAATAGGTTGGTGATAAGTCTCTTCAGAGACATTGCTGTAGGGTTAGTGCTGCAGATAAGGGGTGGGCGAATTTACCCGTTGAATTTTCGCCTTGATGCTGTAACACTATATTCTTGGTGTACTCCAGGTAAGCGCTGTGCCTGGTTTTTGCCAGTTGACCGGCATATTGCCTCCCTTGTTGGACTCCATGGTGGGTGAAGGCACGCCAGGAGGAAGTTATTTTTGCACTTTTCGATCCAAGTCAGCAGTGGAGGCCTTGTTTTACCCAAATATCACAGCATTGAACAAATTGCCAGTACTGCACTTTTTTTCTTGCTATCATTACCCAATAATGAAATGTTAAAAAAATCCTTTTTTGCAATTTTCAAAGCTCTTCAAGCTATAGGCAAGCCAAAATCAGTTTACAAAAATGTGATCCGGTGATTTACTTGAGGAGACAAAATCAGTTATTTAATCAAAATCCTGTCTATCTGCAAAAACGTTTCTTGAATCTACACTCACAGTTACTCTTCACAAATCTCTAAACTCTAGCCAAGGTGTCATATCTGAACCTGACATGTTGACTACCGCTGAAGCAGAAATCCTTGATGGGTTCTCTGGTCAGGAGGATAACTATTAAAAAAAGATGCAACAGTTATTCCTTTGAAGCACTTGAATTTAACTTTCAATAGCCTGAATCTTTGTACTGCAGTAAAAGCTGGATAACTAAACTGCAAAATATGCCCATATGCACCAAATCCTCTGCGCTGTTTCAAGTTCCAGAGGTTCAGACATTCTCAAACTTCCTGCCGCTGTCAATTGACAGGCTCTAGATGTGCATCTGCTGCGCATTCTTCCATAAATTGTACTCTAGAGTCCAAATTTATTAATTGCTCCAAGTCCCACCCATCAGACTCAAAGTTGTGCCCATAGTAAAAAGCAGAAAAAGAAATCCAAGCTATTAACACAAATTGTGAGATCCACTTTATAAATTTCAGTTTATTATGTTAAAAGCAAAACAATTATTTAAATTTATTATTTTGTTTACGTGAATTTATTTATCATTGTTTAATTTTTTGTCACTGTGAACTGAACGATATTGAAAAAGTATATTATTTTGTACGCTGTGGCAACAAGGAAGTGCTCGTTCTGTTTTGCTTAATTAACAGTATTCCATGAACAAATTGTTTATAACTAGGTGAGTCTTGGACTCTAGTTGGCATGTTAATTTGTGAAATAAATGAGATTTGGCAGAGTTTGGAGTATTAATTTTCAATACAAGAAACTTTTTATTTTATTTTTACGATATCTGGCGTCCGCGACAGGACCATTAAGTATCAATATGTTTACATCTGTTAAAGGCTTCAAGAGAAAAAACCTAATTTATTTGTGTCAAGAGATCAATGAGGACTTACCGTTGAAGGTTACCATATCTATACTGAAAGATGTAATTTTAAACAGTAAAGAATATAAAAATGATCCAGACTTTGTTTCAACCGTACTGGCCACAACTGTTTCTGAAAGGCAGGAAAAAGAGAGAAATCGCCAAGGCGAAGAGATAAAGCGCCAAGAAGAAGAAAGAGAACGACAAAGACAACATGAGTTGGATTTGACGAGATTAAACTCCCGGACAGTTTTAGATACTCTAGATGATCAAACTCCAGAGTCAGGTAGTGTAAAAAAGAAATTTCACTTACCTAAGTTAGAATAACATCATTTTTTGGGAGATTTAAAGGACTGGTTGCCTTTTTGGAGCCAGTTCGAATATGTTCATAATGATGTTGATATAACACCAGAAAATAAATTTCAGTATTTAGTGCAAGCAACCGTTAGCGGCTCACGCACTTGGGAAGTAGTGGAAAATTTTCCACCCACCAGCGCCAACTACGCCAAAGCTGTTTAATCTTTTAAATCACGTTTGGGTCAAACTGATTTACTTATAGAATTCTATGTCCGCGAGCTTTTAAAATTGGTTTTACAAAACGCTTCGCAAAGTTCGACTGTTAATTTATGTACGCTGTATGACCATTTGGAGTCTCAGATTAGGGCATTATGTTAGCACTACTTACCCTAAATATTCTTATCTTCGGCCATAATATATTTTCTTTCTCCAATATACATACTTATCTTCATTTACTTTAGCTTTTTTTTAATTAATTTTAACATTAAAAGGATATTTTATTTTGCCACCGATAAGCGGAGTTTAAAAAAAAAGGTTTTCAGTTATGCAAAGTATTTTTATTCAAATATCGGGAGGAATGACTCCATACGTTGATGATGTTATTCTTACGTTAGCTGAACAGGTGTTTTAGAAAAATTCGAATAACTTTTTTTTGTGTGACGGGAATAGCATCAGAGCTGCTTCGTAAAACTTGAATTGTATCAGAAAGGGAATGGGTAAATAATTATTTTATTTGTCTTCTTTTAACAATTAAAGAGCTACCATAATTTATTTTTTTGTAAGTAACTTTTTCTTTTTTTTAAAATTACTATTTGATTTAATTATTTTTATCGTTTAGCTGAAATAAAAAGAGTTTATTTCTTAATGATGTTTGTTCCTTTTTTTTTTTACCACTTATTGTGCACTGTGAATGATGTGTTTTTCTTTTTAGCCATCTCTTACTTCAGCAAACACTGTCCTGCCATAAATACTCTGCTAAATTTTTACCTACTAATGAGTTTTAATAACTCGTTGGCGTTTTATGGGCATTTAATTTAGTATACGCCAACACATTAGAGACACTTGGCGTAACAATGGATAAAAGCGCTGCTCTACTTCATCCTTTGGTTGAGTCATGCTTACCGGAAGATATACTAAGAGCATGGCAAAGACAAAGAGGTCCTTATTTCAATCATAGTGGTGAACCACAAGAAAGGCTTAGTAGCTTACTAAAATTCTTAAAATCTGAAGTAGAATCAGAAGAAAGGATTTGTTTAGCGATGCAAGGTTTCGGTTTAAACAAAAAGAAAGACAATATTGGGTTTAGAAATAAGAAATTTGAACCAAGAGTAAAACAAAATAAAACACCCACCGCCCCCGGTCTTTTTACCAATCCACATACTCATAAAACCAAAAAGTCGTGTGTTTTGCGAGAAAACTCATCCCAGTGCAGACTGTTTTTCTGCACAAAAAATGAGTTTAGATGAAAAACAAAGGATTTTGAGGGGAAAAAATTGTTGTTTTGCCTGTCTGGCTCCCGGTCACCCCGTCCGAAAATGTCGTTCATTTTTTAGATGTGTAATTTCCGGGAAGAAACATGTTCCCTTGATGTGCAAAACAAACGAGTCAAGAAAAAGTGATTTCAAGAAAGTTTTCAACGAGGTCAACATGTTCAACCTGAGTGTGGGTCCTAAAGTGTTTTTACCGACTCTAAAGTGCAAGCTCATATCAGATAAAAAAGAAAAAAATCGTGCAAATTGTTCTGGACACCGGCTCGCAAAAGTCTTATATTGTAAAGAGTCTTGCCGAAGAAATGGGATACTTTCCTGTAAAGAAAGAAACTCTGGTACATTCACTGTTTGGTGGGATTAAGTCGAAAGAATTTGTACATACATGTTACAGAATTATGTTGAAAAATATTAAGAACAATTTTGCATGCAACTTTGAAGCTTTGGATCAGGTAGCTATTTGTAATGATGTATCACCTGTGAACTCCGGGCCTTGGTTAAAAGAGCTTCAAGAAAGGGATATAACATTAAGTGATGTTGGTGAAAAGCCACACAACCTGTACAAGTACTTATAGGAGCTGATCTTTTTGGAAAGATTTTAATCGGTCAGCTTAGGGTCTTACCATGCGGATTAGTAGCCATTGAGACTTTGCTTGGGTGGACTTTGTTAGGGAAAGTTCCTGATAGTAAAGTTACTACAAGCAATGCCATGTTAGTGACATCACTTTTCGCTAAAGAGTTTGACATTTCGGACTTCTGGAAACTGGATTCTATTGGAATCAAGGATCCTATTGAAAAGCTGTCTAAAAAAGAGCAAGAGGATTTGACTACTGAAAATTTTCTTCAAACTGTTAGGTACAATGAAGATAATCGCTATGAAGTTCATTTGCCTTGGTTAGATAACTGTGTGCCTTTACCTGATAATTTTGAGCAAGCTAAAAGAAGGTTAGACAGCACAACCAAGAAGTTATTTCAGGAAAATTTGTACGATAGTTATGAGGGCATATTTTCCGAATGGCTGTGTGAAGGAATTATCGAAGAAATACCAATTGAAGATAAAGATTTGCCTGCTAATTATCTACCTCACAGACCTGTTATCAAAGTTAGTAAGACAACTCCTATTCGCCCGGTTTTTGATGCATCTGCTCGAATCAAAGGACATCCGTCACTAAATGACTCCTTACATAGTGGTCCAAACTTGATTGAGCTCATTCCTGATATTTTGCTGCATTTTCGAGAAAAGAAGATTGGTGTAATCGCAGACATAAAAAAAGCCTTTTTGCAAATTAGCCTCTGTAGAGAAGACAGAGACTTCTTGAGATTTCTATGGTGGACAAATAAGGCTTGCAAAGACTACAGGTTTTTTCGGCATACCAGAGTAGTTTTTGGCGTTCGCAGCAGTCCTTTTCTACTAGGAGCTGTATTGAAGTATCATCTTGAACAAAATACTGACATTGATCCTTTTGTAACTAGTTGTCTTTTGAAGAGTTTTTATGTGGACAATCTTGTAACCAGCGTCCACAGTGAATTAGATTTGCAGCGAGTGATAAGTGTTTCTAATGAGTTATTAAAAAAAGGTGGTTTCATTCTGCAGGATTGGGAATCTTCACTAATAGAGGATGGAAGATCCTTCAAAACAGATCTGTTAGGCCTTCAATGGAATAAAATTGAAGACTGTTTTTCGCTAAATATCAGCTGGTTGAAAGAAGTAAATGTCGACAACATTACTAAATATACAATATTATCGGTTACTCAGAAAGTGTTTGATCCATTTGGATTTGTATCTCCTGTAATGCTTTGTCCCAAAATTATGCTACAAAAAACCTGGAAATTATCGTTGGAATTGGACGAAGAAATCATTGGATCCCTTCGACGAGAATTTTTACAATGGTTTAGGGAACTAAAAGTATTGGAAAATGTTACCGTTCCTCGCTGGATCAACGTTAATCCAGAAAATATGAAGAACTTCTCCATTCATACCTTTTGTGACGCAAGTAGAGATGCATATGCCGCCGTTACGTATCTTGTACAAGAGGGAGAATGTGGAAAGGTGCATTTTTTAGCCTCAAGATCACGAATATCTCCTCTGAAAGTTGCTGCAATTCCAAGATTAGAGCTTCTTGCTGCATTGGTAGGAACAAGATTAAAGAAATCTGTGTTGGATGCTCTTGGATGGACGGATATTAGATGTTTTTATTGGAGTGATTCCACTGCCGTTCTTACCTGGATCATTAAAGATGAAAATTGGTCTATTTTCGTGAATAACAGAGTCCAAGAAATACGGAATATTAGCCAAGATTTTTCTTGGCGTCATATTTCTGGATTTGAAAATCCAGCTGATTTACCCTCCCGAGGATACAAAGCAAGTATTTTAGTGAAAACTAGATGGTGGGAGGGGCCAAAATGGCTTACTTTATTTGAAGACGAAGGACCATGCAATGAATATGAGTTTGATGAAGATGAGATACACACTAAAAGAGAAAAGGAAAAGCTCAATATTAGCTTTGGTGTCTGTAAATCAAGATTCCTCTGCAGGCTGGTTTTATCAGCGCTTTTCAAAATATGAAAGCATTGTGAAGTTAGTGGGATGGATTTTGAGATTTGTAAAGAGCTGCAGATGCGATGTTCAGCTAAGGAATAAGGGAAGTTTGGATGCTGAAGAATACAGGGCAGCAGAGAAACAAGTGATAAAATTGGTCCAGTCGGAATCTTTTGTGAACGATCATGATGCAAAACCAAAAACTTTGAGTACGTATAAGGATGCCGGTGGAATAATATGGCTCAAGACGAAAATAATTTTCCGTCAGGATACAGAAGATTTTAGGGAACCAGCTGTTCTCCCGTACAATCATAAAGTTGTCGAAAGACTAATATTTTCTCACCATATCAAAAATAATCATGCTGGAACTCAAATTGTGCTTAATATTTTGAGAGAACATTTTTGGATTTTGAGTGGAAGAAAAACAGTGCGTTCTGTTATCTCAAAATGTGTCGTTTGCAAAAGATTTTCTTCTAAATGTTGTGATATTGTATCTGCTCCTTTGCCTGAAAATCGAATACGACAGGCAAACGTGTTCGAGATCTGTAGAATTGACTTGGCAGAACCTTTATTTTTAAAAGATGGAAAGAAGCCGTGGGTATGTATTTTTACATGCGCCGTATATAGAGCTGTCCACTTAGAGCTTGTTTCATCGCTATCGACCGAAAGCTTTTTGCTAGCTCTACGGCGATTTATAGCTTGGAGAGGCCGATGCCATGTACTGTGTTACCATGTACTGTGATAATGGCACTAATTTTGTCGGAGCTTCCAATTTGCTTAGAAGTTTAGATTGGGGCCGCATTTGTAGTGACAATGCTCTTCGTCCAATTAAGTGGAAATTTAATCCCCCTTCTTCACCATGCTGGGGTGGATGGTGGGAGAGACTAATTGGTATTCTTAAAAGTCTTTTGAGAAGAATACTTGGAAGAGCAAGTTTGGCATTCAAGGAGTTGACAACAGTTATTTGTGATTGTAAATCTGTAATCAACTCACGCCCTTTGACTTACATCGACGAATGTGACTCGGAATTTGTTCCACTTACCCCTGCGATGTTACTTCAGGATATCAAAAAATCTGGTGTTCCAGACTGTGATGCGGCAGATCATAAAAGTCTCACCCATCTTGTCAAATACAGGTTAGCTTTGCAGAAGGACATTCGAAAGAGGTTCAGGTCCGAATATCTTGGATCTTTGATAAGGAGGCCGGAAAAGACTAGAACTTCGATGATAACTCCCGGGGACATTGTTCTCATAAAAAGTAACAACGCCAATCTAATCGACTGGCCACTGGGGAAAGTGACAGAAATTCTGCCAGGGAAAGACGGTGTGTGTCGACTCATTAAACTTGTAACATCTCGCGGAGAAATTCTGCGTCCAATTCAGCGCGTCTTCCCTTTAGAGATCTCTTCTAATGATTTGTTTTTTCCACCTGACACAAAAATGCATTATCTACAAAAATCGCCTCTATGAAGAATGCTATTCCTAAGTGTTCTGACGACAACTCCATCGACTACGCAGTTGTTTAAAACAAGACAAGAATAGGATGGACTGTTAAAATTCCCGAAGGGCTAGATCTCTAATATAGTTGTTGAGCTGTGGGACTTCCACATCTCAAGGTGGGAGGATGTGAGATCCACTTTATAAATTTCAGTTTATTGTGTTAAAAGCAAAACAATTATTTAAATTTATTATTTTGTTTATGTGAATTTATTTATCATTGTTTAATTTTTTGTCACCGTGAACTGAACGATATTGAAAAAGTATATTATTTTGTACGCTGTGGCAACAAGGAAGTGCTCGTTCTGTTTTGCTTAATTAACAGTATTCCATGAAAAAATTGTTTATAACTAGGTGAGTCTTGGACTCTAGTTGGCATGTTAATTTGTGAAATAAATGAGATTTGACTATTAATAGTTTGGAGTATTAATTTTCAATACAAGAAACTTTTTTTTAATTTTTACGATACAGATAGAAATATATTGTATGTAGAAGCACAAAAATTAATAGCCCCACAGTCATCCCAAACTTATGCCCAAGCTGCCAAAGCCTCAACTGTAACCTCAACTACCCAAACAGATGAAAATATTACAAAAATACTATGCCCACCTTTAAAATTATTATAATCATTGATATCCATTCCAGAGTTCTTGCAGTTGCCAAATCGTCTACTTCAACTCAGACACACCTCTTACTATCTACATCTTTTGTTGCAGTTACAACGTCATCTGAATCTAAACCACATATTCCTTGAATAGATACTGCTCCCACCACATCTAGTAGTCTATGTACCTCTGTTGTATCATCCTCATTCAATAAAGCATTTTTTTCAACTACAATATCAATGTTTTTACTGTTACCAGCTGAAACGAGTCCTGTTCTTGAAACTACCACTACATCGAATATCATACATTCTACATCCCAGGCTCCAAAAAAAATTTCAAGAACTCGTAAGAAAAAGTGTCCTAACTAATTTATTATCCCACACCTACTCACTCACTTAAACCAAGAATAAAGATGCAGATGGCACCTCACAAACCCAGAAAGAATACACCTTTACAGGATATATCAGATGTTGCCATGCTAGTATATGATGTTGAGGAGGACGAAGAGTAAGTAGAAGTAGTGAAATATCGCTTTTTAACCCTGACCAGAGAAAATGATATTTTTCAATTATACCTGTTGGACTTGGTGGAAAAAATCCCCATCAAAATCTATTTACTTTTATTTTTAAAACTGACTTTTTATACAATTTGAAGTTTTACATTTTATTATTAAAACTGTTATAATAAAACTGTTGAACAATTTTATATTTTAAGTATTTGAAAAGTTGTTTGTTGCAGCTTAGCCAAAAATGGCTCTCCAACACTCACTTTCTCATTTCCAGTTACGTAAACAATTTCTCAACTCAAATCTATCATTAAGAAAACATAAAAATTCATGTCTTTCAAACAATTGATTACGAATTCTTCCTTGAGGTAGCCAACAAACATCAGCATGAAAAAGAAGCTTGGTATGACTACTTGCCATTTCTTTACATATTTGTGAAAAAAGTCGTGCATTGCAAGGATGGTTTTTAATGTAGCTAACAATTTTCACGCTTTCATGCAGAGCTTTATGTAGATCATGAGGTATGTGTTACATGTTAATCGGGGTCTTACTGTAATTATTAAAAAAGAACAATAATCATATTCAAATAAAAATTATATATAAGAATACTCATATAACATAATAATTATAAATGTGAATAACATAATAATTGTATTTTTATATAAGATTTTTAATAAAATAATGACATAATACATATTAAAATTAATAATTAATATCAATTAGAAAGTGCCAAAAACTTGCAATATTCCAAGAACTGCAAGTTCCTTCAATGAATTTTATCGAACAAGGAAAGTTGAAAAAAGCCTTTTTAAATAGTGAAAGAAAGTGAAAATCTATGATTTATAGCAATAATTAAAAGCACAGTACTCTTTTTTTTTTTTTTTTTTTAAATATCCTGGTACTCACCAATGATATTAGAAATATCCATATTTGAAAATAGCACAAAATACAACAGAAGATTGGAGCAGATGGCTGTAAGAACAAATGCAATTGAAAATGGTTTATTTTTTAAAGAAATTGAGTTATAATCGTCAGAATTTAATAGGGTTACCACAGGAAAAAAACCAATAAAAATTAAATCTTAATATACGGTATCCCTATGGCAACCACGTTACCAGAGGATAAATATATCAAGGTAACCATATTGTAATGTTATCGCCCATCTTGGCGAACATAAACAACAACTTGGCGCTTAGATCCATATCAAACTAGCACCATTTATCCATAACATTAAAAATATCTTCTCCAGCTCTGTAACCTAATAAAGGGTGACAAAATAAAAAGTTGTCATGAATTTTTTGATTTTTTTCGTATCTAACAAATGCCGTAAGAAAGCGAAATTCGCAAGATTAGTGGACTTATCGACTGCCAATGCATAATGTGACCTTGAGAAATATCAGATATGTTTCGCATTATTACCAATAATTCGTCGACAAACTGTATTATTTGAGAGAGAAACGTGGTCTAAAGTTTCACTCTATGTACTATCAGTACTTCTGCCATTACTTTGACTGCATGCTTGATTAAAAGCTTGCCCACTACATTTCGCAATTAAAAAAGCGACACACTATACTAAGTTTCTTGTAAAATATTTGTCTGCTCCTGTAAAACCCCGCATCTATTTAAAAAAAAAATTTATAGATTTATTTTTGTACTGATCATGTTTAGTCTCAAAATGGTGCTTTATGTTGGATCGTTTCATGGTTTCGTTTGTAAGATTTTCAAAACGAATGATACAAAGTGGAATAGGCTCATTTTCTTCTCCAGTCCATTTGAATCCAAATTTAAGATATTCTTTGTCGTACTTGAGAACTTTCCTTGATTTTTTCTTAACAGGTTTTTTCAAATTGAAGTTGATTCGTCGTTTATTTCATTATTTCCTGTTAATTGATTGCTACTATAATCATTTCTTTCAGTGTAGTATTTCCAGTTTTCAACGTACGATTTATATCTATGTTAGAGATAAAACTTATATCTTGTAAAATAATAAAAATCATTGGGGCTTACTTAAGCACATAACAAACATTTTCTACAAGAAAAATAGCACAAAAGCTAAAAATACACAGGTGCCTGGAGAAGCCACTAACTATTAACGAAGTAAGTTGTCTGTGTAACAAAATGTGGTATATTCCCGCTGTAGCGAAGTGAGCCCGGAAGATTCCTTACTGGATAGCGTGAGGTTCTCACAGCTGTTAGCTCAAAAAGGCATTTTGTTTCAGATTAAATAAACATAACAGTATATTCATTAGTAACTTGATAATGTTCACACCCTTTCGCTATAGAAAAGTTTTAGTATTCTAGCCATTGTTCTCAGATTCCGTCTTTCAAAAGTCTGCGATGTTCATCTTCCTTGGTCCTTGAGGTGCGACTGCCCTTCACAACCTCTATCGAGCATCTACGAAGTAGAAAACTGAAGAGGAAAGTAATTCTGAAGATTGAAGGAGATCGAAAAGGTTCGTCAACTTGCGAGCCGACCCTTTAAACTCCTTGGGTGGGTCCATTTCAAGCCCCCAATCATCGCTGATTCGCGAGCGTAGCAGATCTGCACACGGCTCTCCTCACTATAGTCTCACTCCATTGGTGCTTGGAGACAATAGGCCGTCGCGTCTGAACCCAACTCCGACTCTATCTAGGTCACCATTTGGAGGTCTATCTATCGCCCTGTCACATTGACACTGAAGGTATGTCTTAATCACGACAGGCTGATATTTCTCTTCATTCAAATCGTTCGTGGCCCACATGTGCGAGGGGGATCCAGCAAAAGAGAATGTTCCCAGGATCGTTCTTTTTATTGATCGCTGAGACTAAAATCAGCTGGATGTTGGTGAAAGAAAAGTTGTGGCGGCATCCGAGCTGTTTTTCAAATCAACACATTTGTTATCCCTCACGCATGATAGAAGAATAGCCCATCTTTTTTGGAACATACAATGCCCGTCTGTTCTACTAATGAGCCGACATCACACCACCGTGTCACCATGGACCATCTCAGGCCTCGCAAGACTGTCTTGACTTGACCCATGTGAACGTAGTACTAGGTGCAGCTAAGCACGGTACAGTGGTTATCGCCACCAAACTTCGGTGCATTGTGGACCACACTTTGGTACACTGGTATAGAGAAGGTCAGTACAACATTCCAACAGGCAGTGGTACATTGTTTTGTTAAAAAGTAGCATTGCAGAGGCCTCAAAGAAAAGCACACAGAATCTTAACACATTCGAATGGTCCTACATAACAATGACAAATACAACCAAAAACATTCATTCTGTTTGATGCTTTCATTCAAAGATATGTTCTTTATGATACTGTACGCAAATGTGATATTCATTTGAAATTACGAATGGCCTGTGTCCATGATCATCAATCAATGCATCACTGAAACCCCGCCTATCTTTCTCTATTACAGCTTTAAGATAAGTTTCAACAGGTGCCATGCTGACAGTCCATGGTGCAGCAGACATCACTGCACTGTATCTTCAAATATTTGTCCTGAAAATTAGCTGAGTTTCTGATAGAAGAGTACATGACATGACATGACTAGATGATTCTACAAGTATAACAGTGGGCTGTCTGCAAGGTCTGTTCTCTGTAACTCGGGGTTTTTCCTTCCAGCTACATTGGCACCTTTAACTAAAACAACTTAATGCCTGAAAGGAACGTCATTACTAAATAGCATATAAATAGCCAGTGAGATAGAGGACATATATTACATGGACAATATAGCTACTATAGTACTGCCTGAATGATTATCGCTTATTCCTGAATTATCATCCTTATTTATAGTTGTTCCACTCTTAGAAGCTATTTGAAGATTTCTCTAGGGTGGGTTCAGAGGTTGCATCTCATTAAAGATTAGTTGCCATTATTTATTACTAATTTATCATCATGTCATATAGCAGAATCAGGTTTAACGTTAAATTAATAAAAATGAATTATTGTGTGAATATCTATTGTTCGTTTTGTGTCCTACTTAATGGCATCTCTACCACTACTGAGTTCACATTCCCCTGAGTTTCTGGGTAATGAGTGACTTCCTCTTCAACCAACATGAGGAGATACCGTGATATGTGCATACAGATAACGTATCATTCTTGGCATACAGATAACGTATCATTAGTACTTGAGGATTGCGAAAGACCTGCATGGCTTTCTTGGGCCCATCAGTATCATATTTATGTGGCAGTCATTGGATCATGACCAATGGGAGTTGAAGCATCATAGAATGATAAATTGTAAGACCTCAATCTTACTGCAGTCAAATTCCGACACATGCTGGTATAAGCATTCCTCCTCTCATACAGGGTGTAACATGAATTTTACACTAGTGACCAGCGAATGTGATTTCTGAATTAGAAATCTGCTATACTGTCTTCTCTTTTATGTAGACTGTAAATTGTATCACTTTTATATACTTGAGTTTTTAAAATATGCTAAATGCTGCTGAATTACATATCCTGGAATCTTTTTTGAAAGTTAGATGGTGGAATTCATGGTCTAACAATTTTAGTGTTCAGCAATGTAATTAACTGTACAGGTTCTGGATGTAAAGGAGGTGTGACTAAGTGCATTTTCATGCAACAAAAACCAACTGCTTTCAATCCAATATTCTGAGCAAATGCGATGAATTTTGTCCATCAAGTGCTATAAAACAGCTAAGTAGTACTGACTTGTAATTGTTTGTCCAGTTGGAACAAATTCTTTGTGGATAATACCTTTACTATTGAAGAATGTAATGAGCATTGTTTGTATTTCGGATGGAACATTCCTTAAGTTTTTTGGCTTGCAGTGAATTTTGTGACATCCATTCCACACTTTGTTGCTTTGTTTCAGAATCATATTGGAAACATCAAAATTAATTACCTCTTACAATAGACTTCAAGAAGTTTGGATCTCTTTCAGCGGCTGAAATGATATTTCTGCGATATGTGCACTTCTCTCTGCCTTTTCTTCAGGGGTAAAAGTGTATGAATCACATTTAGTACACACTTTCATTTGGCGCAAATCTTCATGCAGGATGGTTCGGATCGTTTCTTTGTCGATGCTTAAAGATTCTTCCATCAATCTCACTGACGCACAGCGAGCGTTTGCCATGAAATTTTGTACTTTCTCAATAATTTTAGGTGTCCTAGATGAAATTGGTCTTCCACTACGTTGATCTTATTCTACTGTATCTCTTCCTTCCAAAAAGCGTTCATATCTCACAAAACCATTTGATCTACTTAAACAACTGTCAAGGTAAGCTTGTTTCGTGAGTTGGTATATTTCCGAAGCACTTTTACAAAGTTGTGTGTTAAATTTAATCACACCTCTTTTCTCCATCATATAAAATCAACATGAAAAAAATTCACTTCTACAATGAACACTTGTCTTCTTTTAGCTACTTAACTAAATGCGCACAACTTCTTGGCACTGTGTCAGCAGACCATGGACGTTATAACACATGCGCATTCACACTCATGGTGCCATTAAAACCTGTGCTCTTGGACGAGTCCTAAAACTTATTTGATGCATTGTGTATTTCACAAAAACACATCAAATGCAAATTTTAAAATCATGTAATGCAATAATTAATAATTAATTCCATAGAATTTCTAACATTATTAGATACTCTCTGCTCTGAAATATGAGTATTCAGTATATTTTTAACATTGTAGGTTTGATGTGTTTTGCAATTTTTTTATGATATAGATTATGAGCTAAAAATATGTACTAATTATAAAATATTTCCTCATTGTTTCTAGAGGTCAGACTGGTATGTTTCTTCGTCAGGACTTTGAAAATCTACTTGAGCATGTGTCAGCTTTTAGCCTTATGACCTATGATTACTCTAATCCTCAAAGGTACTATATGGCTTTTATCTATCAATAATTATTCCATGCGAATAAACCTTTTAAATTGGAGAAATTTTCAGATAGCACTTTGATAGTTTGCTGGAAAGGAGGAAAACTTATTGTCTTAATTATTAATTCAAAAATTTTTTGTGCTATAAAGGACATCTTTTTCCATTATAGATTTATATTCACATATTAATAACTTGCTGTTACCCACCTGCTTCGCTGGGTATTTCATGATGTTTTATAAATATATACTGTTTATATATACATATATACACACACACAAATAAGTTATTAATATCTATGTCCTAGCTTTAAGAATTCAATTGTATTGAAAAATATACTTATACCTGTATTTCCCCACCGAATAGATTTTATATTTGACGTAAAATTTTACCATTGAACCATTGGAACAATTATTAGCCAAATCTTGGTTTCTATTTTAATTAGCAGAAACTTATTTCTTCAATTAATTATGCTCAGATTCTAAACCGCATCCCAAATTGTCATCAGGTTTTTGTGAAAAAAATAAAAATAGTGTAAAATATGTTTTTGAAAGAGATATATATATATGATTTATTTACGAAATAAAAAGTCGCCACGGTAGCATAGTGGTCAAGGTAACAGATTCGCGGCTGGCGTGTTATGAGTTCGAGCCTAGTACCGCTGAAGACCCTCCGTATAGGGCAGGCATGTCAAACTCACTTGATATCACAGGCCACATGATCTATTTTATATTAAGCTGAGGGCCGTGTTTTTTTTCAATGTTTAAAAAATTAATTAAACAAGATTTATAGAATGATTATATTCTTATTTATAAAAATCAATGTATTACATATTATACATATATAATCATTTAATATTTCCTTTTATTTTTAAAATATACATGTTTTATATCGTTTTATTAAAAAACAAAAATAAAAGTTGCAATATGAAATACAATTTAATATTTCTTTTATAAGATATTTAACATCATTTGTTTTCTCTCAACGCAAGTCGTCAAAACTTGGTTGAACATATGAGCTGATGTAATTTTTAAAAAATGATAAATGTTTATCATTTAATCTTGATCTTTCATAAGTTTTGTTATTTTTTTAAAAAGTTTTTCACATAAATAAATGCTTCCAATCATAGCCATTCATGATACACGTAACAAATGATAAAATTTTAATAAACCGATCTACAGATGAATATGCATACAAATCTAGAGTTTCAACTTACTAACATTTTTGCTTCAGCAAAGAATCACAAAAGATTTCAATTAATTCCATTTGTTAGTTTTCATTAACAATTTCAATATCGATAGATAGATACATGTGAAGTTAAAAATTAAATTGTAATTCAAAATTTTTCAAATTTAGAAAATATTCGATCAAATTCCATCTTTAACAGTTTAATTTGGTGAGAATATTCTGTAAATTCTAATTTAAGTGATTTAATCAATGAATTTTGAAAGCTTTCAAAGAGAGAAGTTTTCTCTTTATGTTTGTAATAATTTTTGTTTGAAAGCGTTAATATCAAATAGCGTAGTAACAAAAAGATTTTTGCCTTGAAACTTAAGTTGACTTGTAAGATCAACTAAGAAAGCCAGGGGTTTTCTCATTTGATACTTAATCTTTTAATTCAGAATCTTTTTCTTTTTTCATCTTTTCTCATCTTTTAATTCAGCATCTTTTTCTTTTATCTTTTCTCATCTTTTAATTCAGCACATTCATAATTTTTTCTTTGCTTCCAAAAAAATAATAATTTTATCCAGAAAATTAAAAAATTGTTTTAACACTTTTATAACTCGCAATCCATTGAACTTTCGAATAATATGGTTGACCGATAAATTCACATTATATATCTTCCAGAAATGAAGCAAATCGAGGATGCTAAAGTCTACATGCTGAAATATAGTTACAATTTTATTAACTACTTTAAAACATGTCTAATATATCCAAGTTCATACCCAAGAACAGTACTTGATATGAAGTAATACAATGAAAATTTTTAAAGTTACCATGCTGTTTGCTTGTTTCTTTTAATCTCTCTGCTCCTTTAGTAGTACTGGTCACGGTAGGTGTGCTGTCAGTTGCAAGACAAACCAACTTTTTTCCCCAAAGAACACTCTGTCTCAAAACATCTTTAAATGCATCAAAAATATCTATTATGAATAATAATACATGACTCGACTCTCGACTACAGTTCTCGACAATAATTCTCGACTATTTCATCACCTCTAATGGTTACAGAATTTCGACTTAAACTTACACTTCAAATTTTTTGAATTTGTGCTGGACATAATACCTTTTTTTTTGCGAATCTAAGCCGCCATTGATTCTAAGCTGCACCCCGAAATTCTCAACAAATTTTTGTGAAAAATAAAAAATAGTATAAAAGGGTTTATTGATATCAAATTTTACGAAATTAAGATAAATTTAAAATAAGAACTAATGAGAAAGGAATATTTAATTATTTTATCAGCATTATAAACTTTTAATTACATGCATATCCCCGTAATTGCTCTAAATACCCTATCCAACAAATTCCTTTCCCTTCGATTCTAAGCCGTGCCCGATTTTCAGTAGCATTAACATTGGGGAAAAAAGCGGCAAAGATTCGAGTAAATATGGAAAATTCCTCCGCTTTAATTAAGCATTCACTAATAAATTCTTCCTTAGTAAATGGTTTCGTCTGTACTTACGATTAAAAAAGTAATAATATATGTAACTGCCGCTTACATCATTACTTGGGGTAACCAAAAGTAATTAATAGAATCTCGGGGTAAATTAATATATTTAATGACATAAGATAGCACAGTTACAAAGAACAGACACTTAGGCAATTACAAGACAAACATTTAGAGAAAATAAGTGAAAATAAGTAAAGTTTACATAGTCCAGGATTGGACATCGAAATGGAGAACGCACGTTTGTCCAGATCCAAACTCTCTCTGACGGTACTACAGTGTTTCGTACAGTCACACTTCCGGTTCAAGCCCATATTGTAATGGCGGCACCTACACTTCGGTCTTGGAACTATACCGTGTGTTGCATATATAATTAATTTAATGCAGTTGTATTGTCTTCAACAAATTTAGATGGCTGCGGTAGCTTAGCAGTCACACAAGGTAACGAACTCGAGTCTTATGAGTTTGAGCCTTGTACCAATGAAGCTGACATTAAATATGTCAAGGTTAATTGGTGTGGTGTGAAAGTTAGGAGAGGGGGTGCCAGTCCATGTGCCGACCTCGTCACTTAACCATGATCCGTCGCGAAACACCCTCGAGTAGCTGAACAGGGCGAAGTTAATGTTCTCACTCTCATTTCCTCTCTCAACAAATATAGTGAATACATTTTCTTTCCTTTTTTAAGAGTTAAGTTCAATTCCAACAACTCTTTTTCACAAAGTTTCGCAACATATTTGTGACAGTTTGTTTTTAGATTTGTGTCTTAGTGCCTTTTAAAATTGTATTCCTTAGCAACTGAATTGCAGTTTTTACATGTCAGGTACAATATTTTATTCTTGCTTTGGGCATAAAAATAGTGCAGTTCCCATTTTTCTTGAAAATTACGATGTTCATCGTCAGTTCACATTTCTTTACTCTTTTCTTGAAGTTTGATTATGTTTTTATTAAGTAACTTTTTAGTTTAATATGAATGAAAACCAAAATCCACTTTCATTCACAAACTATTAAGTAAGCCCTACATTTTGTCTTGGCAATCTTAGGGTTTTCAAATTTTAAAAAAATAATACTTCAACTGCTTCTGACGTCACGTTATTCGTCTCTTACTGATTGGACTCTTCAAAGAGAAATAAAAGTTGCACACACGATGAATCGTAATGCGATCTCTATAACAAATTATTTTCATAAATGCTTTCAGAATTTAATAAAAGTATAATTTATTATATAGTAAAATTAAATGAGAAAAAACTTAATAAAATATTAAAAATAATTTGCATTTAAAGGCTATTTCTATAATTAAATAGGATTTTTTTAAAAACTAGAGTAGATAACAGGTTAATTTTTTTGTAAATTTTAAACAGTTTAACGGAAATATAAAGTTTAAAATAAAAAAAAAAACCTTAAAAATCCTGATTTTGTAAAATGTAATTATTTTGTAAAATGTCTTCGCGGGCCGCAACCTATGCACTGGCGGGCCGCGTGTTTGACATGCCTGGTATAGGGAAAAGATGCACATTAAATCTGTCAAGAACTCAAATGTCCTCCTGTTGGTGAGGTGGGGTAGTTAGGAGAGGGGGTGCAAGCTCAGGTGTCGTCCTCGTCACTTGACCATGGTTAAAAATTACGAGGTCCGTCACCAAAAGCCCTCGAGAATAGCTGATTAGTGTGACGTAAAAATTCACTCACTCACTTTACAAAATAAAAAAAAAATAAAGGTGAATTAATAAAAAGTGAATTATTTTACCAGTATTAAAAACTTTTAAAAATAGACAAAACCTGCAATTTTTCTATCCGGCAGAGTATCTTGTTCAATTTCGGCTTAGATTCGAATAAATATGGCAATATCACTGTTTTAGTCTCTGTATCTTTAAGTTAGCCTTTTTTTTCTTTTAAAAATAACTGTCTGGCATTTTCTACCATTGAAAATTTTCATTAACCTGGTCAAGTTCTTGACTAAATTTTTTTAATAGGTACTGTGATTTTTTTGCACTATGCATTTTATACATATCAAATTTATAGTTAAAGTTAATTCAAAATATATCCATTTTAATTAAATATTTGATACAATTTTTTAGTAAAATATTTATATAACTTTTTTCTGAAAAAAATATGTGAGGCATTACCATAAGAAAACAATGAACAGATATTTGTTTTTCATTGGAGTTTTTCTTTTAGAACTATTCTTAAAATATTAATTTTTATTATTAGTTTATTTTTAAATTAGAAAATAAAGCATTTACAAAAAGATAATCTGCTGAATAAACTTTTAAAAAAACACTAGCTTTCAAAAATTCAAACTTAATTTTCTAAATATTTAAACAGTGTGTTTTCATTTTTTAAATGCAAATATACATATTTTTTAACTTTAGAAGACTTTTAAAATGAATGATTGGTTTTATAAACAATTGAAAAAATATATCTGTAATAATTAATAATGTTTGCTTTTTTAATCTCGCAATTGCGAATCGAATTACTCGATTTTCAAGTGTTAAGAAGTTTTCCATTTCTCATTTTTTCCATTATTCATTTACTCAGAAGAACTCCTAATCAATTATGAGCTGCTTACACCTTTTGGGGGGGGGGATATTGAATTTATCAACTAGAAAAACTTATGTTAATCTTTTTGTTACAAAGCTATTTTACCATGAATTTTTGTTTTAACACAATCTTTTTAACTGCATAATCACTATATGATAAGTTACTTTGTTTAATTGCCGTCTTGTTATCCACAAAACCGTTTAGCGACCTTCCAAAGGCATCTCGTCACATCATGATGTCAATATCTCATTTGAATTTCACTTGAGAGGGCACCAAAAAACACTTGTTGGTCCGAAGTCATTAGGAAAAAAAAAAGAAAAGTAGAAAAAAGGGGGAAATAGGAAACTTTTATTGCCGAGTACTAAAACAGAAAAGATTGGAAGAAACTGTAATGAATGTGAGAAGTCCCCACTTTCGGTGATTTTCGAGGTCTTCTGATAGGATGGCCAAAGGATAATTATTCTGAGGGAAGTAAAATACATTGCTTGTCTTTTACGAAATTTAGAGTAGAAAGATTTACTTCATACAGGACTTATTTCAATTCAGCTTCTTTTTTTTTTTAATATTTCCGAAAATTCTTTTGAAATGTAAGATTGGCGTTTCATGAAACATCTTACTTTTATTTGGGCTTCAAAACTATAACTTTTAAAACTGTATATATATATATAATGTTACGAATTTTGTATAAAATAATGTAAATAATTTGGATTTGGATGTGCAATGCCTTTATATTACTCTACTCTATATTTATTTCATGTTAAGATTGTAATATTCACAAGCAAGCCGTCCCTTACGTTATAATGGCAATTCAATGGGAACTTGGCGAAATATTGGCGATAGAGCCAAGTTGGCATCATTTTTGGTGTCTTTGGCGACCAATTTGGCGACATTGGCGAGTTCGGGACCCTCTGGATTCTTCTAGAAATTAGTAGAAAAATCCACTAATTTCACGATCTGTGGCGCGAGCGCATCTTTCCAGAAATTTCGGCCTCTGCTATAAATAGAGAGAGACTCGCTGCAACAGTCAGTCTGATTTTAACCAGCAAGTAGTGAGCACTGTTTTGATTAACGATTAGAAGACTTGCCTTGAATTTGATAAGCTCGGCTGTGCTTGTGAATAGTCATTTACATACGTTAATTTTAGACACTGCTTATTGTGTCTGAGTGCTGTTGAAGGTGTGAGATCCTTCTGTTAATTATTCTGCGAATTTTGCTGTTGAATCCTGTATTTTCAAGGATTGATTTACGCCAATAAATACTCATCGCTCTTAAGGAATTGCCTTGTTATTTACGACTGATTTTGCATAAAATCCTCGAACCCCGATCTACGTAACAATAACATTAACTTCTTATAACTATATATATATATTATTTGTTTTGATCGTTAAATAGTTGTAAAAATTAGACTCGTAAGAACAGGATTCTGGCGTAATTTTTTTTCAGATTTACCTTACTCGTTATAAGAATTGTGTGAGGGAAACTTACAATGGAAGTTTAGTTATCTTCTAATTTAATGTAACTGCATTCTGATGTACACAGCAATTTAATGTAACTGCATTCTGATGTACAGCAGCAATTTTCTCTAAGCAGACTTCAGCCTTTATTACATACACAATTTATATTTTTATATTATTACTAATTGTACAAAATTTGGAATAATTCTTATTGTGTACCCTTTGAAAATATATTTAATTTTAACATTGTAACTCTAATAATCAAGTGATTGGATTTTAAAAAAATATGAAGTAGTCAAGGCTAATTCTTTGAAATGACATATTCATAAAACACGCATATTACTATAGGAAAAGTAAAAATAATTTTTAAACAGGGAAAGAAAACATTTATACCACCTAGAAAGTACACATTTCTTTGCATAAATCCTATAATAGGCAGTATTCAAGTCTTTTAACAATGCAGAAAGGCAATTTATGTCTAGTTGACGAGAAAGGGGTTTGCTGGTCAAAGATAGCCTTTGACCCCAGTTTGGATATTCCCCCTCAATGTGAAGGAAATAGTATGAAGACATGGCAGATGTTATTTTTAACAATCACTGAAACAAATTAAGAAAATTTATTATTTAGAATAGAAAAATCCCTCTCCCCAAAAGTGAAAATGTAAATCAAAATAGAATCCAGCATAATATGAATTATAATTGATTTAATTATAATTCATATATTTTTCCTTTAGGATTACTACTTCATTTTAACACATGAATATTATTGCTATATATAAATTATATGCTTATTATTATTATTTTTTAGAAAAAGGCATAAATAAATTGCATATTTAAGAAATCAAAAAAGTTTATTTTCTATTTTGTAGGACTGTAGAATAAATAAGAAGCATTCAACAAGAAATGTTTTATATATATCAGTAAAGGGGAAAAAAAACGACCCTAAATTTTGTACTATTTTGATACTTTTTCTTATTGTCGATTGTTATGCACCTTCCAAAACTAATAAGATTGGAAAATTCAGAAGCATGTTAGCAAAAAATATTATTTTTTTTGTGAGAACAAAATTTTCCCCCAACACACCATACTCACCAATTACATAGAATTTATTTTTACATGGAATTCGTAGAAAATTATGAAGATCTTTTTGTAAATTATATCTCAGCTTAATTCCGAAAAATACAACATATAAAGTTCTATGATAATATATTCATTTGCAATAAAAGTAAAATTGCTACACACTGTTAGTCCATTTTTAATACAGATTAAAAATATAAAACTTAATTTTTCACTGCTATAAATATACCTATTCTTCTGTTTTGTTCTCCTCAACTGTGTTCCACGGAACCCTGGGGCTCCCAAGGTTACCCAAATCATAATAAAAACTCGAAAAGTAGATTATAAATGTGTATGTAAAATGGATTCATGTGCTTGATGAAGTTTGTATACCTACAAGTATCTTTTATAAAAAAGCTCATTTCTTCATTAAAATTGAAAATCTTATTTGTACATATGAACTTTATTTTGTAGTGCATTTATAAACATTTATTAAACTATAATAAGATAAATTAATTCATTTTTCTTTATATTGTAACGTAGATCGGGGTTCGAGGATTTTATGCAAAAGCAGTCGTAAGCAACAAGACAGTTCTTTGCAAACGATGCGTATTTATTAGCGTAAATCAATCCTTAAAAATACAGGATTCAACAGCAAAGTTCACTGAATAAATAACAGAAGGATTTCACACCTTCAACAGCACTCAGACACAATAAGCAGTGTCTAAATACACGTATGTAAATGATTATTCACAAGCACAGCCGAGCTGATTAAGTTCAAGGCAATCGCTAATCAAAACAGTGCTCCCTACTCGCTGGTTGAAATCAGACTGACTGTTGCGGCGCGTCTCTCTCTATTTATAGCAGAGGCCGAAATTTCTGGAAAGATGCGCTCACGCCACAGATCGTGAAATTAGTGGATTTTTCTACTAATTTCTAGAAGAATCCAGAGGGTCCCGAACTCGCCAACTTGGCTCTATCGCCAATATTTCGCCAAGTTCCCATTGAATTGCCATTATAACGTAAGGGACGGCTTGCTTGTGAATATTACAATCTTAACATGAAATAAATATAGAGTAATATAAAGGCATTGCACATCCAAATCCAAATTATTTACATTATTTTATACAAAATTCGTAACATTGCCCCCTTCCTCAAGGACTGCACGTCCCGGGCAGTACAATCCCTGAGTAAGAGGCTTCTATTTACAGACATAACCTATTCACATTATAGTCAAATACTCAACAGCAAAAAGCAAATAAATTCAAAATTCAAACATAAATTACAACACTAAAATAAAACTAAGAAATTAGAAAAGAGTTACATAAATCACATTATTTACAAAATAATTAGTGACCATGGTCTGTACTTAGGGATCTTAGTCTCCTTGGCCAAGGTAAGGGGCTATCCTATTATAGTGTATTACCTTCGGTTTTGTGTGTGGTGATTTCTGTATACGAACCACAACGTCATTCAGTCTTTTCAGGACTGTGTAAGGACCTTCCCAGTTGGTCTGCAACTTCGGAGAGAGTCCTTTTCGACGTTTCGGATTCCATAACCACACTTTGTCGCCTTCGTGGAAGTCGTGTCTGGTTGCTCTTGCGTCGTATCGGGTCTTCATCTTCTCTGAAGCCATGCCGATTCTTTCCCTAGCCAAATGATGCATTTCCTCCATCCATGCCTGGAGTTTCTCAACATACTCCTCAGGCGCCAAAGGAGCATCTGGTGGCCGGCTGAACAAGAGATCTGCAGGCAAACGAAGATCACGTCCGAAGAGCATCTGGGATGGGGAATAGCCAGTGGTCTCGTGGACGGCACTCCGGTAGGCAAGCAGGAAAAGAGGCAGTTTCTGGTCCCAGTCCTGTTGATTGCTGGATACCAGGAGAGAGAGACTGTTCAGGATGGTCCGATTGTACCTCTCTACCATGCCGTCAGACTGAGGATGTAAAGCTGTTGTCCGGGTTTTGTCAATGCCGAGTATCTCACACAGTCTCTTGCAAACTGCAGAATCGAAGTTCCTCCCCTGATCGGAGTGCAGTTGTAGAGGAATTCCGTATCTTGAGATCCAGTGTTGAACTAGAGCCTCTGCAACAGTCGAGGCCTCTTGGTCGGATATAGGATAGGCTTCAGGCCACTTAGTGAAGTAGTCCATGACAACCAGGATGTTGTTGTTGCCGTCTGATGATCTCGGAAGTGGGCCTAAGATGTCGAAAGCTATTCGTTCGAAAAGCGCTCCTACATTATACTGCTGGAGTCGTCCTCTGGTGCGTTTTCTTGGACCTTTACGTGCAGAACAGGGATCACATGTGCGACACCACTTCTCAACGTCACTCCGCACATTGTTCCAGTAGAAGCGCTCTCGGACTTTTTGTAAGGTCTTCATAACACCAAAATGACAACCAGTTGGACTGCCATGGAGTTCGTTTGGACTGTCGATATTCTTGTGTTTGGAAGTATTAATTGCCACCTGAATGCTTTTCCGTCGTCAGACTCCCATTTTCGATATAAAACACAATTTCTCAGGTGCAGAGAGTGCCAAATAGCCCAATAACGCTTCGCTGTAGGATGGAAAGAGGCGATGTCTTGCCAGCTGGGCTTTTCATCAGATGATTCTTTTAATTCTATTACTGGTTTAATTTCAGGATCAGCCAGTTGATCTTTTCGGACGCTCTCGTCACACCACGGGTCCAATTCCGATGTTGATGGCGTTGTAACTTGGTGGATTACTGGATCTATTACGCCAAATTTCTCTTCGACTCTCGAGCAGTATTTACAGCTCTCAGGACAGGGTCTTCTCGAAAGGGCGTCTGCATTTCCGTGTGCTGATCCTTTTCTATGGCGAATTTCTACGTCATACTCCTGTAGCCTTTGTATCCACCTGGCTATTTGGCCTTCTGGATTTTTAAAATTAAGTAGCCAGGTCAATGATGCATGATCTGTTAGAAATAGGAACCGTTGACCATAGAGGTAAGGATGGAAGTGCTCCACGGCTTTTACGATAGCAAGCAGTTCCTTCCTTGTCACACAATAGTTTCTTTCTGGTCTGGACAGACACTTGCTAAAATAGGCGATGACACGCTCCTGACCATCTGTTTCTACACACAGTTTCTTCACAGCTCCGATGCTCTCATGACTTGCATCTATATCCAGAATAAATTGTTTCCCAGCTTCAGGATATACCAGGATTGGAGCAGATGTTAGTGCGTCCTTGAGCTTGTTAAATGCGTTGTTACACTCGTTCGTCCAGATGAATTTCTGTTTCGCTTCGGTCAGCTTATGGAGTGGTCTGGCGATTGTTGAGAAATCTTTCACGAATTTTCGGTAATATGTACACAAGCCCAAGAAACTTCGGAGCTGGTGTACATCCGTCGGGCTTTTCCAGTTTTTCACAGCCGAGATCTTATCCGGGTCTGTTCGAACACCTTCCGCCGAAATAATATGCCCGAGATAAGTGACTTCACGTCGGAACAGGTGGCACTTGGATGGACTTAACTTGAGGTTAGCTTCTTTCAGCTTTTGTAGCACACGCCTAATATTGTTAAAATGTTCTTCGAAGGAACGCCCCACAATTATGATGTCATCAAGATAAACCAGGCAGGCCTCGTACGAAAGTCCTCCGAGAACTGTTTCCATAAGGCGCTCGAATGTTGCCGGTGCATTACACAAGCCGAAAGGCATAACCTTAAATTGCCAGAATCCTTGTCCCGTGGTGAAGGCAGTCTTTTCTTTATCGTCAGGGTGGATTTCTACCTGCCAATACCCACTCTTGAGATCTAAGGTAGAGAACCAGGTATTGCCAGCGAGTGTATCAAGCGTGTCATCTATTCTTGGAAGAGGGTAGCTGTCCTTCTTGGTTACGTCATTCAGCCGACGATAGTCCACACAAAATCTGGTAGAGCCATCTTTCTTCTTGACCAAGACGATGGGAGATGCCCAGGGACTTGACGACGGCTCGATGACATCATTATCTTGCATGTCTTTAATGAGTGTTTGGACTTCTTCCTGTTTAGCAAACGGCAGTCGTCGGGGTGTTGCTTAATAGGAGGATGCTCTCATGTATCAATTCGGTGCTGAGTTAGTCTAGTTCTTCCAAAGTCCTCAGATGTTCTTGAAAATAGGCTTTGGAATTCTGAAATCAGTTCTCCTGCAGCACATTTCTGTTTCTCGTCTAAGTCCGTGTTTCGTAGTAAATCCCTGACTAGATCCTCTGAAGAAAGGTTTTGGCTTTTGCACTTTCGGTCAACACATGTGACAGGAGCACAAGCTGCTATTACCTCTCCTTCCTGGATAGTTTTGGTCTTATCACTGATGTTAGCCACTCTTACTGGGATGACTGACTTCGAGAGATCTACTACCGAAGAAGCTATCAGTACTCCTGCCTTTGCACTGTCTGGGTCAGGATAATCAATTAGGCCGAATCGGAATTTCCTATTTTCTTCTACTAAACCAGATATTATGCATTCAGTTCTTGGTGATAATGAGATGTTGGATTTTGCTATAATTTTCTGGTTGGATTCAAACTGAGTTTGTAAGCCAAAAAAAGTGATGTCTTCAAATTTTGAATGCATATTGCTATTTTCAAAGTCGAATTTGAAGTTATTGCTCTTCAGAAAATCTAGTCCCAGGATACAGGGATCTGAAATATCTGCTACATATGCCGTATGGCGATAATCGATATTTCCGAACCTTAGAGTGATATTAGCTTTCCCATGTACACAAATCTTTTCACCAGTCACTGTTTGCAAGGAAACGCAGGGCGGCGTCCAGATAATTTTAACTTTGGAGTTTCGAGCCAAATCTTTCCTGATTATTGACACATTGGCTCCAGTATCGACAACCATACGGCACGAGATATTATTAATTTGTCCAATCACATAAAGTCCATTTTCACCGCCATTCACTGCAGTAATTTGGAGAATCTTGTGATGGGGCTTTTCATTATCTGGCGACCTCCGCCCCGCGAGATGGCCATATACTAGTTTTCCTGCGTCGAAGAAGAGAAGCGACACTCTTCTTTTCTTGCTCGGGGACAGTTACTTCTCAGTGTCCCACTCTTCCGCATCCCCAGCACTTAATGTTGCGTTTCTCTTGGTTCTGACGTTTAGCCATTAAAGTTTGCATTTCTTCTCTCAGTTTTTCTATGTCGTTTCTTCTCAGTTTATTCATGGAGATTCAGAGGGCGCATCTGCAGTCACTCTAGCTCCCCGAATGGAATGGCGGTCTCTGCGGCTGGCTTGAGTGGCGGCCTCTAATTTCAAGGCATATAATAGGGCAGATTTTAGGTCCTGAACATCTGCCATTCTTTATAGCCTTCTGAATTTCTCCATCCTTCAGTCCATTCACGCATCTGATACATATGATCATAATAATTGTACCTTAAACTGCCTTAACTGTGTCAAATATAATGAAAAATTCAAAAGCAATTTTGACCCCAAGCACAGCTGTAAGGATCGAACTTGTCCTGTTTATGAATTACAAAACAAACAAGCCCTTTCTTTTACTGACTTTGGATTGTAATTCATTTAATAAGTTAGTATATTTTCTTAGGATTTTTCTCCTCAGTATATTTTCATTATATAATCTGCAATTATAATTTTTATTTTATTCTTTTTATTAATGTTTTTTTTTTCTATTTGTAAATTTGCACTGCCTTGCTCCTTGTCGTTTTTTATCTTAGTATTCTTTACTCATGTAATCATTTTCATGTATTTTTATATTGTATTGTATTTTTATTGATGTTTTTTAATTCGTTTTATTACTATTTTTATTGTTTTTGCACATATACTGTTATCTCTGTATTTAACTATTTTATGCATTCTATTCTTACTTATCAATCTCAGTTAAAACCTTTTCTTTTTTAATTCTGGCAGATCTGCTGAATATTTTGCAACTAAATGCAAATCACTCCCGATCTGCCCACCTTCAGGCTCACTCTATTGCAGTGGAGATGGGTTTGGATCTACTTCTCCTCCAGGATCCTTATCCTAATTTTAAACTTCCCTTAAATTCCCCACTTGGTTCTTCTCAATTCTTTTCGAATTCTCTCAATTGTGCCATTGTTTGTTATAATCGGAATATCATTTGCAACTTTCGCATGAAAACCGATCATACTGTGTCTGTCGACATTAAATTAAATCAAGTTCTCCTTGCTGTTATTAACGTCTACTTTCCCCCTCACGATGATTTCTCTGAGGCTATTATTCAATTGAATCGCTATAAAGGAATAAGTAAGAATTGTTTGTTAGCCGGGGACTTCAATGCAAGGTCAGTTGTTTGGGGTTATAAGAGCACTGACAGGAGGGGGGATATCTTGACTGATTTCTTGCTCTCCAACAATTTACACCTTTGCAATATTCCAGAGCTGGGGCCAACGTTTCATGGTCCAAGGTCTGCAGTTGGAAACCCCGATCTCACCATCACATCTTGTGACCTTACTTCCTTTGTTGAGCATTGGGAAATTCTTTCAACCGAATCTCTTAGCGACCACAGCTTTATCAGTGTCCATCTCCGGTGTGATCTAACCTTTTCTGACTTTCTCTTTAAAACCAAATATGGCATGAATAAATTTATTTCTAATTTTCGCATACACTATAACCTTCTTAATTCTTTCTTAACTAATATCTCCTCAATTAGACAACTAAACGATTTTGCTTGCTTATTAATAAACACTACAAAAGCCTCTGCCTTCTCAACTCTTAGAAAGCGCCGGGTCTTAAGCACTCCTTCTTTTAAATGGTGGAACAATTCTCTAAGAATCCAGCGAAATCAACTTAACGCATACAAGCGTAGGATTGTTTCCCTCACAAAACATGGCCTGCTGGTCGACGAGGTTGCTTCCATGCACTCCAGGTATAAGGCCCTTCGGGCCTACTATAAAAAATTAATAATTGACACCAAGAATAAGGCTTGGGAATCCTTCTGTTCAACGAATTCTAATAATTTTGGGTTTACATTTAAAGCAGCTTTCGGAAATTTAACCAGTCCTACTAATCTTCATCAGATTTCGACTGGTGCCCTGCCTCCACCTTCCAAAGTAAGATTAGCCTTCTTCTTGATTCTCATTTTCCTTCAGGATCTCCTTCTATTCCCCCTGTCTTCAATAACAGCTCTCCTCCTTCTGGCCTGAGACCTAGTGAAGTTGACGTCGTTTTCCGGAAGCTTCGGGGAGGTAAAGCCCCGGGTATTGATCTCATTGACTACGCTATTTGGAAAGCTCTTTATAATTCTTTCCCCAACTTGCTTTTTCGTTTCTTTAACCTCTGCATCCAATTTAGCCACTTCCCCTCCATTTTTAAGGACACTAAAATTAAATTTCTTCTAAAGCGTGGGCGTGACCCATCGTCTGCTCTCTCCTATCGTCCCATTTGTTTGTTGTCCACTCTTGGCAAAATTTTAGAAAGAATTTTTCTTAATAGGTTTCTTCTCTGGATGTCTGAGAATAAAATTCTCCATGGGTCTCAGTTTGGTTTTAGGGAAAACCGCAGTTGCATTGAGGCTGTTGACAATTTAGTGCATCACATTAAAAATACACGGGTGCATAAGCATACTGCTTCCACGTTTATCGATATCAAATCTGCTTTTGACAACGTGGATTGGTCGACTCTCTTCAATATTTTTCATTCATTCCATATTCCCCTTCACTTTCAGAAATTCATTCACTCTTACCTCACTAACAGGGTAATTATTTGGGCTGATAATTCTTTTACAATTAAAAAACAAATTTATAAAGGTTGCCCACAGGGGTCCGTACTTTCCCCTACTCTTTGGAATATTTATTTTAACCCTATTCTTTCTCTGAACTCTGAAATGTTTCTTCTTCAAGCCTTTGCGGACGATCTCGCAGTAGTCTCTTTTGGCCTCTCGCGTAGGGAACTTGAGAATAATACTAACAAAATCTTAAGTTTAGTCGATTCTAAGCTTTCCGAGCTTAATTTGTCAATATCAACTGCCAAAACCGTTTCTATTGTTTTCCGATGTCCCTTTCTTCAATGCGGTGGCTTTCGTGGGAGCTCAACCTTCAGGAGAAATCCTATTTTTAAATTTGGTCCGAATTCCATCCATATCGCCAAGTCATACAAATACTTGGGTGTCCACATAGACAATCTCTTATCTTGGACTCCCCATATAAATTCCATCAAAGATAAGATTCTCTCGATTTCCTCCAACTTTCATCGTGTTTCCAAAAATTTCAATCACCAGCATATTTCCCTAATGAAACTTTGGTATAATTCTGTAGTACAACCAATCGTCTCTTACGGAGCAGGAGTATGGGGTGGATTCCTGACCTCTGTCCAGATACAAAAACTTAAATCCATTCAGAGGATTTACTTATTAAAAATTACCAAAGCTTATAAAACCTCTCCTACAGATGCTCTTAATATCCTATCGGGGATTCCCCCCATTCATATTATTATTCGCTCTCTCTACTTTAAGTTCCAAATTTGGAACAACAGGAACGATCTCCTTCCAGGTCTTATCCCAGCTTCGAAGTTGGACTCTTATATTTCTCTTCATCAGGTCCCTCCGGATTTTCTTTCCTTCCCTATCAATACTTTCGGGGGCCCATCTGAGTGGGAAGTGTACACTGACGGTTCCAAAATCGGTTCCGAGGTTGGTTTCGCCGTGTGTATTTTTTATCGGGGCTTTCCCTTTAAAACGTATCTTTTTAAAATTCAAAATTTCAATTCTGTTTTTCAGGCAGAGTTCTCTGCCATCGGCCTCTCTGTCTGTTGGGCAGTTCATCATAATACTAAAATTCACATTTATACTGATAGTTTCTCCTCTATTCTCTTTCTTAATAATCTTACTAATAAATCTAGCTATCTCAATTCTATTAAACTTAAATTGTTTCAATTCCGGAACTATTACAATCTTTATTGGGTCAAAGCTCATAACAATAACATCTATAATGATTACGCCGATTTTTGTGCAAAAAAGGCTGTTTATGATGGTGAAGTGTTTTCGGTCCCTGCTCCTCGCTCCTATCTCTCTAGTTCCTTAAATAAATTTGTCCTAGAGTCTTGGACCTCCTGTTGGAATGATTGCAATACGGGGCTTGGGGTCAAACGCTTTTTTAAGAATCCTAACTTTAACATTCCTCCAATTTCTAAATATCTGGTCCATTTTTTTTTTCAAAAAATTAATTTGGTTTTCCTCCGACCATTTGCTGGATCTCGTCATTTGGCCAATGTCTCCCTCCCCTCCCCCTTTCTTCTTTTTTGAATGACTGGTTTGCATTCCCTCTCTGTTGTTTTCATTGCCTTGGGGTGCAAAGCTTTTGGAGAGCGGAGGTCATTGGATATGGTGCCTCCCCTTTCGCACCCCCCTGCGTCTTTTGGGACGTCTTCCAGGATCCCACTCTGCTGCCGCTCCTGAACCGGCCATTATTGCTCTTTCCAAAATATAACACAAAAAAATGTCTGGACCTCCACTATCTTTTTCTTCCCCTTTCTCGAACTCCCTTTTAGGAGGGGTTTCCCCGCTTCTCTTATTACTTTTTTCATGTCTTTCCTGTCTCATTAGTTAGACAGCGTCGGTGTTTGTGTGTGTGGGTGTGTTTTTTTTTGTTTTTTTTTTTGTTTTTTTTTTGTATTTGCAATGTTATACAAAATTGTAAAGCTTTCCATCTGTATTCCCCCCCCCCTTTTCTCAAGAATTTTGTGGGGAGGGTCCCTCCTTCGGGATCACTTTCTACACTTTTTTGTTTACCTTAATAAAGTTACATCTCAGAGGGTCGATTCACAGCTCGAAACCCCTTGGGTGGGCTTGATTCTCCCGAGTAAGTAAAGTAAAGTCCATCCACGAAATGTTGCAGGGAAACTATTTCTCGCTTATTTGCTGGCTGGTCGAATAAAGCCAAGTTGACGAGCCTTTCTATTTCGGAGGCATACTCCTGCAAATTTTCTCCGGTTTTCTGGAGTCTTGTTTTCATCTGCAGGCGTGCGTAGTCTTTGGAGTATTTCTGGCCGAACCGAAGATCCAGAGCATTATAGAGGGAGTACAAATTTAGCCGCTCTGTGTCATGAAGAGTCTGCAGTATTTCAGCGGCTTCTCCTCTAAGGGATGCTGCAAGTTGATATGCTTTGACGCCTTCAGTCCATCCATTAGCTTCTGAAATTATGGAAAATTGAGTTTTGTATACCTCCCAATTAATTTTTTCGTCATAGGTGGACAGTTTCACCGATATTGGAGAGGCAATCAGAGGCAGTGAAGAAGTAGACACAGTTGCTGGAGCATCAGGCACAAACTTGATTTCATTATTCTTGTTTTCACAAGTTTGAAGTTTCTTTTCCAGATCTTCCATTCTTTGTGACATGAGGCTAAAATTCCCATTCACTTATTCATATCTTTCTTCGACTTGCTCTTTAATCTTTTCTATTTCCTTTTCCATTTTCTCTTCAACAACTCCAATTTTCTCATCCATTTTTTTCTGTTATCCTGTCTTCCACACGGTTAATTTTTTCCTCAACACTGTCTATTTTCTTTTCTAGGGTAGTTCACAGCTCTTCTTGACATTTCTGCATTCTCTCCTTCAACTCTTCTTGGCTCTTCTGCATACTTTCCAGACCTTTCTGCATTTCTTGTTGGCCTTTCTCCATTCTCTCTCTAGTCTCCTCTTGACTTTTCTGCATTTCTTGTTGGCCTCTTCTAGTCTCTTCTTCATATCTTCCATTCCTTTCCTAGTCTCTTCTTGACCACTTTTCAAGGCATTAATGCCCTCCAACAGAGTCTTCAGTTGCTCATCCATCGCTCTTGTTGTTGGCATAAAACCCCAACTTCTGACACTAAATTGTAACGTAGATCGGGGTTCGAGGATTTTATGCAAAAGCAGTCGTAAGCAACAAGACAGTTCTTTGCGAGCAATGCATATTTATTAGCGTAAATCAATCCTTTAAAATACAGGATTCAACAGCAAAGTTCACTGAATAAATAACAGAAGGATTTCACACCTTCAACAGCACTCAGACACAATAAGCAGTGTCTAAATACACGTATGTAAATGATTGTTCACAAGCACAGCCGAGCTGATTAAGTTCAAGGCAATCGCTAATCAAAACAGTGCTCCCTACTTGCTGGTTGAAATCAGACTGACTGTTGCGGCGCGTCTCTCTCTATTTATAGCAGAGGCTGAAATTTCTGGAAAGATGCGCTCGCGCGATCGTGAAATTAGTGGATTTTTCTTCTAATTTCTAGAAGAATTCAGAGGGTCCAGAACTCGCCAACTTGGTCGCCAAAAATGATGCAACTTGGCTCTATCGCCAATATTTCGCCAAGTTCCCATTGAATTGCCATTATAACGTAAGGGACGGCTTGCTTGTGAATATAACAATCTTAACATGAAATAAATGTAGAGTAATATAAAGGCATTGCACATCCAAATCCAAATTATTTACATTATTTTATACAAAATTCGTAACAATATGTACTACCTACTAGATTGTGAATACTTTTTGTTTACTGTACCGGGTCCAACAAATAATTTTATTCACGTTAATGCATTGTTTTTGGGCAAATAAATCGTTTTGTAATGGAAAATGCACCTCTTTTATTCATTTGTGGATAAAAACACCTATAATGAAAGAGAGGGAACGACTTATTGACATATAAAAATATTCGACGGTAAAATCTATGTTTAAACAATAGCTCCTAAAATTTAGGTTGCAAATTCATGCATAATACATAGGATTTTTCGCACAGTTATAAACGAATAAAGCGTTCATAACAAATTATTAGAGCTCCATGAGTTGAAAAAGTAAGAAAACCATTTTAGACCTCTCTTGTTGTCAAGATTCAACATTTTTTTAATCTCCCCCTCCCAAAAAAGTATTTCGTTTCCCTGTTTTACGACTGTGACCCTCTTCTCCTTTCAGAAAAAGGGGAGGATTTTATTGAAGGAAGTGCACTACAGAAAGAAATTTATTGCTTTTTCGAAATCTTTTGACAAATATTTGTGCCAAAAATCTCGCCCTGTACCAACGCTGTATTGCCCCGCAAAAAACTAAAAGTGACTGATATAGTATTGAAAATAAAATATATATTATCGAATGATTGTTTGATTAACGTCAAACTTTGAAGCTATACTTAAACTATTGATAACTTCGTAATTTTGAACTTTTAATTTAAATAAACTTCGTAGTTTGTGGAGGGATACAAATCAAGTGAAGTTAAAAGAAGTTGCGATGAAACTCGCTTCTACCAGATCTTATCAAATAGACTGTAAAACACCCTTCTAAACAGATGTTTGGGGGTTCTTTTCACAACAAATGGCACTAGAAGCTTAGTTCTTCTTAAAGGCATGATGAATTCTGTCAAATATATATAAATATTATGTAGTAGGCAGTTCCATTCATGGAAAAATTTGATGGGATATTTCAACTTGACTTGGGTCCCTTGTGATGCTTCAAAATTATTCCAGACATTTAGGCAGGAAATTAAGATAAAATTGCTTTATTGGTCTAGTAATTCATCCAACTTAAATTCTATTGAGAACTTATGGCGTATTCTCAAGAACCTTTTAGCTAAGATGAATTGTACGACAACAGAACAATGTGCAAAAAGTGTTGATCAAGTGTGGTTCTACAACGATGAAATCAAGAACATGTGCGCTACTCTAATAGTGAATACCAAGCCTTGTTGAAAAGGTCATTTCTGCTAAAAGAAGACATACTTCGTTCTAATATTGAGATTTTTAAGTCTACTTGATGTATGTAATGAATAAAAGCTAAGGTTCTTGAAAAACCGTTTTTGTCCCAATTATTTGAACTGTATAGTAATTATGGAGTTTTGTATATTAAATATTTGGATTTTTTAAACAATTTTAAACTAATTAAATTGTATAAAAATGGCAATTTTAAGGAAAGTTAGAAAAAACGAGTTAGTCTTAGGAAAGAATTAGGTTTGGAAGCGAGCGATGAGTTAAGGGTTGCACAGATTAGAATGTTGATTATGAAAAGTGTGAGTTATGATGAAGAGTATGTTAAAAAAAACCTAGTGGGTACTATTACTGAGAAAAGGGAACTGAATTGATTTGGAAACCGAGAACGTGAAAAAAGGAGTAATGAATTGGACAAAGAGAAAAGGGATTATGATTTGGAAGTGAAACGTGAAAAAAAAAATAAGAATTGGAAACAGAAAGAGAGAAAAGATGAAGTTTGAATTAGAAAGGATAAATTAGAGGATTCTAATGGAGAATTAAATGCAAAATCTGGAAATCAAAAGTATGATCAGGAATTACAGAAAGTTATTCTCTCCAAGGTTTGATCAAAAAGAAAAAATAAGTTTTTACCTAGTGATTTTTGAACTGCAGGAAACGAAATTTAAAATAGGAAAGGAAGAATGGGTTTCTTACCTGTTGTGCCTCTTACTACCTGATATTGTACAACCTATTTCTAGAGAACCCCAAAACAAATGGGAAAATTACGATCATATAAAAGAATTGTTGCTACTGAGATTTAATCTTAGTCCGGAGCGATTCAAAGTTATTGGAAAGATTTTGCATTCGAATTGACTAACTATTTCAAAGAATGGATTGTTTGTTTCGACCCAACGGATTACAAATAATTGAAGAAGGAACTCACCATTGCTGATCAAGTGAAGAGGGTGTCTTATGACGTTTGAGAGCATTTTGTGAATTGTTGGGGTAAGATTACTTCTCCAACTGAATTGGCTGATATGCTAGACGAATATGACAATGTAAGAAGAAATAAGGGAGACCAATCTCTAGAGGGAATCGAGAGAGGAGGAAAATAAATTTCGATTACGTAGATGATGAGCTGAGAAAATTAAACTACATACGATGAAAGGCCTGAAAGTTCAGATTCATATGGAACTAGATTTGAACTTTCCGACTAACGCAAATTTCTTCATTGCTATGAATGTGGTCCCAGAAATCATTTAAGACCCCAGTGTCCAAAATTAAAGACTCTTAGAGGTTTAGCTAACATGAATATCATTGTTGAAGGATTTGAATGTAAGTTTGTAGCACCTTATACAGTTTCAGCTAATATGTGAACGATCGCCAAATGCCTCTGTCAAGGGATACCGGCGCAAGTATAGATTTTATTTGTAGGAAGTATATTACACACTTCATATGTTTACTGGTGAGACCATTTAAGTTCAACAACCTCTTGATGAAAATCCTGTGTGTTTGCTCCTTGCTCAAATTAATATCTCATATGAAAGTGGATATGTGATTATGAGCTGTTCGCAGTGAGCTTGATAATGGATGCTATATATTGGGCAATCTTACAGCCTTGTTTGTTTCAGATACTCAGTTAAAGGAATTCTCTAAACCGAGTATATAAATGCAGTTGAGCTAATAGTACAGAAATTACGAACTCAAAAGTCTAAACATAGCTATATAAAAGAAAATACCCATATAGGAAAGGAAACTACTTCTCAAAGTGCTACATCTTCCAATCAGTCAAACATAAGTGCACAGTCTGAGACTTTATTGTAATTCTATAATTGTGTATGTTTATATTTCTTAATATTTAAAGAATTTTTTTTATGTTTTGGAATTAGGCCAGGCCCCAATAGTCCTCTTCCATGGATTATTCGTTGTATTGAGGATCTTGCTTTCAAAAGAACAAATCCTAATAGAAAAAAAATACTATTGGGCTTGAATTTTTATGGCTATCTATACTCAAAGTCATCTGGGAAACCCATTATTGGTCATGAGTAAGTATGAACAATTTATACATCTTAGGTAGTTAATTTATTCATTAATTATCATAAAAATTGACTACTTTTAAAATTAAGCTGTCTTAGTTTTAAAATCTATAACTGCTAATATTGTATTACATTTTATTATTACTATTTTTTAAAAAATATTTACAATTTTGATCTTGAATGACATAAGGAGTTGTGTGAAAATAAATGCTTAGAAAGACTTTTTTTTTATAATTACTTATTTTAAGATTATCAGAAGATATGTGTGTGTGTGATGTGTGAAGTGATTGTTGAGCTATTTTAAAGTCATATACTAGTTTAGTTTGTGATAGCATTTACTGCACTTATATATTTGTATTTTAGTGGTTATGACTAACCTTACTTTAAAGAAAGTCTAAACACTATGATAATGTTTTATGTAATTAAACATTATAAAGTTGATTATCAGAATTTAATTGAACTCTACAGATTATTTATTAATTTTTTTTGTTAAAATGTGGTATATTTTCTTCTATATAGATATCTATCTATTCTTGAAAAATATAAACCGAAATTTACCTTCAACAACATTACTGGAGAACACTCATTTACTTATTGGTTAGTATTTGAACTTATTAATAGAATGAGATGAATAATATTTTTCCTTGTTTTCTTTAATAAATGCTTAGCAATAGTATTGTTTTTTTACTGAACTTTCTTTTTTATGGCAAAGTTTCAGTATTGTTCTTTTATTATGTGATATCTGAACAATTATCTAGACTTTCTTAATACATTTAGCTATAGACATTTATTTATTTTTAAGTATTATGTTGATTTGAAATGTATTTTTAAATATTTATCTATATGTTTAACATTTTAACAGGGCTGAAAATACTAAATATCAGGTATTTTATCCTACACTTTACTCGATACAACTTCGCCTGCAGTTAGCAAATGAACTGGGAACTGGAATTGCTATATGGGATATTGGTCAGGGGCTCGATTATTTTTATGATTTGCTGTGATAATTCTTAGAATTCTAAGTGTTGTTTTTCTAATTTCATTCCATGCTTCTGTACGAATCTGTATGTATTGCAACAGTTTCAAAAGTAAATTACATATTCTTTAAGTTCGACATTTGATTGATAGATTTAAAATATTTGAAATACATGCATTTTCAAATAATTTTTTTAATTACTGACGAGACCATTTAATTTGCTCTACACAGATGTATTATGATATCATATACTCACTTTATATATATACATAGTTCAGTAATAAAAAAATATATATGTGTGTGTATTTGTGACATTTGTGTATTTGTGACATTTTTGTTTTATTAGTTCAAAATTAGACTGTTAATAATTTTTATCGGAAAAAATGTGTTAAAGCCTTTTATTTAATATTTTTTTAAGAGTGTTAATAATCAATGTGTCCTTATGAATTTTTGACAAATAAAAACTTTACCAATAAACCTCTGTCTAATGTTTATTAATTGTATATCTTTTTTTAAAAAAAATGTTTTACAAAGCATACGAAGCCGTTTTAAATTATGCACATAAAAATATCTAATATCATTTTCCTGAATTAATATTTTTTAATATAGCTGTTTTTTTCCTTCATGTTTTGTGCTACTATCTTTTTTTTCTTCACAAAACTAGACGTAATTTAAATGCTTTATTCTTAAAAAGTATTGCAGATTAAATCAAAGGAAGTTAATAAAATTTTATTATATGTTTATTGAACATGCAATATTTTAGATCAGTGTCTTATATTAATAAACATGCCTTAACCCAACAGATGGCATTGATTGCAACATGGTGGAGTTCTAAAGCGATACAATTTGGAAATGGTAACCATTTGTTACTATAGCAATGGGGTGTGATTTAGAAAGGATTGACAAGAAATAGTCGGGGCTTTTAGAATGCACACTCTCTTGAAAGAAACGTATCTGGAATATAGAAACAACAATTTAGACCTGCTCATGGTGAAAAGAGGGGAGTGGGTGTTAAACCAAGGAGAAAGGGTGAAAGAGAAAGTTTTTAATAAAAAAAAATTGTTTGGTAATGTTTTAGAACAGCTATGCAAAATTGGCTCAGATTGTTTCTTTTTGAAAACCGTGCTAAAAGATCTGAATCATATTGAGTACTTTACACAGTGTTTCTGGATTGTAATTGGAAGTATTTTTTCCCCTACAGAACTTGTTGGGCTAATCACAGTGTATTGGAAAAATATTTATTGGAAAATTTAGGATAGTTACTTGGTTTGAGTATGACAATTATGAGAGCTTTTTCCATTTTTCTTTAAAATAATTGAGTTTGACGCATTTGTTAAATATTTTTGTCATATGAATCATTGTGTTTCAGTAGGGCTTTATATATGTAAAGGCTGTATTTTTTACTGAATTCTTTCCTAGAGCTTTCCTGTTTAGTAGGTTTGGATGATATGTACCTCTTTTTGTGGAGATCGGTTGTTCGGCTTAGAAATATTCTGGTATTTCTATTAACTTTTCGATATAAAACAAATTTGTTTCATGTAAATTTTGATAAATATGGTGCGCTTTCTTTCATTGTAACAGTGCAAATCAGTTACTTTTTCAAATACTCCTTTATACATGTTAGAGCCACGAAGGCACACTAAGGAGGGGAGGGAACTAATTTTTTACACGCAATGTCACCACCGAAATCGGGGTTTGGTTATTCATTCTTTCACTGCTGTGCTCATACCCTTGTTCGACTTTCAGCTCAAAAGCGCGATTGGTTTTTGAAAAATAGGGAAATTTTAAAATATTGACATCTCATTTTGCAAAGACTGCAATACGATCTTGATTGTATTTATTTAATGAAATCCAGATTTGAACTTTTTGAGTGTTGCATCCTAGGATCACAATATTAAAAATATTGCAGTATTTATTAATAACTAATTTCTTTTGATTGTTTTAAAATTTGTCACTGTTCGGAAGATCATAATAACTTGTCTACAGATGCAACAATCTTTAGTTAATTCTTTCTCAAGATTTAAAAGTAATGAACAGTTACTGGAGATGTAACACTATTAAAGAATGATTGGCCTCCTTAGCCATTTTATCTGTAAAATCCAAATTACGCACACAAAAAAATGTTATTACCAATGAATCTGCTATGGCTACGAATTCTTGACAGTTGTATTGGGGGTTCGAGTCTTTAGGAGTCGCCTTCTAGAGGGGCTCATGCACGTCAAATCTGTTTAAGCCCAAACAACTTAATATATTAACAGCTTCCACACCACCCTTTTTGTTGCTGTGGTGTGGAAGTTTGGAGAGGAGGACGCCTACTCAGGTGTCGTCCTGGTCACTTGACCATGGTTCACAAAATTATGAGGTTTGTCGCCATTCGCCCACGAGTTGCTTTATAGTGCGACGTTAATAGAGACTCGCTCACCAATGAAACTGCTATAAAAACGAATAAGAAATTTAAATAAAAATTACAAAATAGCTTTAATATAGTAAGTCACCTAACCAAATTGTATTTTTTAAGTATAATGAAATAACCAATTTATTCTTTTCATCACTTAACGATTTTTTTATATGTTTGAAGTGTTAATTCTGTTAAAATACTTTAATTATAATGTATTTCTTACTACACAAATTTGTATAATGTAATAAATAGCTAAGTGCAATAATTTTTTGGACGAAATATGTTTCAAAACAAATCAAAGAGAAATAAAAAAAACATATTCCTTTATATAACTAAAGAAATGAACACATGCAAGAATTTTGTAATGTACAAGATTTAGTTTTTTGTACATATGCTTAATGAATGCTTTTATGTAAGGTGCTTTTCTAGATTTTATTAATGAATTTGCTGCATAGACATAATTTTTGAGACGTGAATAATCTGTAAATGTAATGATGCAGCACTACAATTACTTCATTAATTTAACATATTATGACTTACGCAGGTTCGATTAATTTAACTTATGTCTGCATCATATTAGTGGTTAGTACTTTAAAACTCAATTAAAAAACAATGAGATTAAATGAATAATTCAGATTTAATGAGATCAAATTCGTTTATTACTTTTAAAACATTACTAGGTTAAAATAAATACACTATTAAATTTTAAGAATAAGAATACTACAACATTCCACTTATCTGAAACGGAGGCATGGAGCTGGGTGGTACTTGGACGGCCTAAATTTAACTCTCTTAATCTGAAATCATGGTAATCTGTCTTCTGCTAATCTGTAAAATCTCTCTCTAAATCTGCCGAGAAATGTCCCGGTTCCTCCTTTTAAGTGGGGGCAAATTACCCCCTTTTTCATCCGCACGCCCTTTGGTCCTGCCTAGCCATTGGTCAGGAACCAAGCGCAAAGTTACAAATTTCACGGAGACTCTTCCAAATTATGAGTCCATTCAACTTTGCTGACCGGCCGTTGGGACCCCCCCCCCCAACTAAGGAATGCGACAACATCCTGTCAACAAGAAACAAGGGGAATACACAAATTGCATGTGTCTTAGGGACCATCTTCAAACCCGATCAGCATCTAAGCCTTCCAGCCTCCAAGCCACCCATCACTCCTTCCCCCTTTCAGACTCACAAACACCTGGAAAGAGAGAAAAAAATTAACACATATTTTGCAGTAGACATACAAAACTGAAATGGGAGTGATTAAATGACAATAGTAATAGTCCAACAGCGAGCCGGAAATGGATCTTCTTGACACGATGAAATCTTGGAAAAACAACTGCAGGAGAGGAAGAAAAAAAAAACTGGAGGGGGAATCCTTGATCCCGACGATTGAGCCTTTTAGTGACAAGTGCAGTAGGAAAAAGCGGAAGTCCCCTTTTCTGTTGTGAAGGTGAAGAAATAACGACAATTATGTCCTGTCGTTTGACGAATTGAAGAGGGGTGGAAGACACCACGCTGGAAGTATGTAGCCGCCGTAATGGGTAGCATATTGTTGAATTCTCTTATTGACTTCGCGGCATTGTAGGAACCTTTAAACGTTTGTCTCCTCTGCTCCCTCGTGTTGGAGGTCGTAAATCGTGACAGCTCCCGAACCTGATGAATGTGGCTGGCCTGTCATCCTGACGCCATGGCGAAGGGGGAAATTTTCCTTTCCTGTGGTCCGTGAGTTGCATCCCAGCTCGACCTTAATGAAAAAAATACTCCCAAAAGAGATTATAATAAGTGCGGAAATGTTCTACACACACAACACGTGAACTCATTATTTTCCATATCACTTTCTCCCTCCCCACTAACTTCTTGACCGGCAGGGACTTTCGTTTGAATACCACACCGACCATCCCCTGCCTCCGTTTCTGCCAAACAAATGTAGTACAATAGAACGTCTTGTAAAGAAAAAAAATTCATAAAATTCGAATTTTGAGATGAGATCTGGGCTACCGCATAATTTACACAAAAGAATTGCACTCACGAAAACATTGTAACAGTATAATTGTGTACATAACACAGCAATGATTAATGTGTAATATAAATAAAACAAGTGATATATATATAAAGATACAAGAAGTAAATACTTAAAAAAAAATTTGACTGTGACACAGATTTTGGCGCGACATGTATGCATAGTAAAATCGGTAAAAACAACATTTCCGATGTCTGGCATGAAAGTTAAACAGATATTTTGTATAATTATGCCAACTCCTCCTTCTCACTGATCATCGCAGAACGACATGATGAAGAAAATTTATTAGCTAATAATGTACACAAAAAATTTCCACCATTTTAAGGGATTTAAAAAAAATTATTTTCCAGTGTGAGATTGTAACAATTTGTGAGAACAAGTTTAGATAAGTTATTATTATTATTTATGAGTATAATGCAGAAAATCATCACAACATTGCATCACCTAACATCGAAATTCGACATGATAACAATATGGCATGATTACATAAGAAATTGCAACGTACATCAAAGTCAATGAGCATAAGGAATCATAAATTCACCCTGAGCCTTGAGTACTAATTAAATTAAGCATGCATTTGAAATACAACGTACAACAAAATCAATAGCATAAAGGAATGACCAATTCACCATGAGAATTGCGTACGAATAGTATAACTTAGGCGTGCATTTTCCTTATTACAAAACGATGAATATGCATGTGATCAGGATGCAACCCAAGGTTAAGAAACAAAAAAAAATTAATACTAAAAGTAGACGAGATTATTAAAATTGTGGCTATTAATAAAAATGGATTTTAAGTCTATATATAAAAAAATAGAAGGCGAGAAAAAAAACGGAACACTTCACTCTAATCCTTGAGTGCTATAAATGTACACTGAACAGAGCGATTCGCATGTCATCAACACCAGACACAAAAAAAAATTTGTTCAACAATAAAAATATTAATTCCCATTACTATAACTAATTCACCAAAATCGACTATCGGCAACTCGAATACTGACTCTCAAACAACATAGCCATAAAACCTTATAACCAATACGATCCGCTAACAAATTAGCTAACGCTACAAACAGATAACTATCTCTCAAAAACAGAACTAACTCGACAACTGAAACTCTAATTCTCAATCATTTCTACTAAATCACTTAACTAATACCTGAATAATCATATTAATTCACAAACTCATAAAACAATTCTCTGTATCTCTTCTTCAACACTTCGTTAAACATAACTTCTGTAATTAATTCACATAACCCGCTAGATTCTAATACAACCATAATGACAAAAATTTCCTGTACCTTTTTAACAATTCGATAAACATAACTTCCGAAAATAATTCGCATCAGTATTCAAATATATGACGAACAATCTTAACTCAAATGTATAATCAACACTCTTCACATAATGAAATTCAACTTATAAAAAAATTCATGCTCTAACCCACTAAGTATTCAAAACAATTTCATAGGTACAGAATGAACACAAGACTTATCTACCTCAATACTAAATAATATGACGAAGAATTTTCATATAAAAAAATTATAATGAACCAATAACACGAAATCAAAACTAACTTCACTTAATCAATCAACACTTATACCGAGTGGTACATCATGGAGGGAGAGAGAAAAATTCATAAATCGACAAAACCGAAAGAAAAAAAAAACTGAATACCTAATTTATGGACAATTGAAACTCAGCTACTCAAAAACATTCTAAAACGAGAGTACAAGAACATAATACTAGTAACTATACTTTCAACATATCATAGAAATTCCTTTAGTGTGAATAAAATTTTACTAGTGCGATGGCCAACACAGAATAAAACAAACAACCATCTCGAATATTATCAAAATTCATAAAACACAATTGTAATTAAGAATAATAATGGCAAAATAGCTACTTTCTTCTACACTATCATAAGGTACTGGCGAAAACAATAAAAGTTCAAAAATAAACATAAATGATAATGCATCCACAATAAGTATTCAATAAGTAGGTTGCAAGAAACAAGAATAACATATATTTGATTATAGTATAACATGATAAAACCAACGTTTAATAGCTCAAAATTTAATGCTTCTAAGCAACAATGAAATTCACAAGAGATAATGTATAAATGAAACACAATAACAAAATACGTAGAATGAGCATACTAATAAAACACATGGAGCATGTATGGGACAACACACATAGCTAAAATAGTTATTCACTGACTTAATGAGTTATACAAGAGACCTTTCTCTATATTTCCTGACTTATTGTAGACATGTACCTTGTGTCCACAGTATATTTTGAAATAACATACATGCAAAAGCATATGAGTGACAAAAACAAATTTAAAAAAAAACATCAATGTATATAATATTGATATTTATACAAGTACCAACATAATAAAATACAATTAATTCTCATTGCTACAAAATGAATTCCTACAATCTACCCGACAACAATCTTTGAAGTATTTTAAGATAAGCATGGACCCTTCTCCGATAACAAAATGTCGACAATAATATGAACAAAGTAAACATTAAAATTTTATGTATGAATTTAATTTATTTATTTTGAAACACTGTAATAAGTTTAATCTAAATATTCGAATTCACACGATTCCTTAAATTATATCTCTGTTCCTCACAAACATTTTTTACCTCTGTATCTACTGTTATATTTCATCCAAATTGTTCAAATGCAAATATTTAAATCTTTTTATAAAAGGAATCATTCGGTTGACATGCGTGTTAAATTTCTTTCTCAGATGCTCGACATGCTGAACTCTGTAATTCACTTTGGAAAACCGTTCTACAACTCTATAGGGACCTTCGAACTTGGGTCTGAGTTTTGGAGACAATTTAGATTTAAGGTTAGGTGTCCTGATAAAACATAAAGAACCAATTTGATAATCGTAATGATGCGACTTTGTATTCTTTGTGCTAAGAGCGATGTGCGATGCTTCTTGATTTTTTTAAATTATCTAGGACTTTCTGAAAAATATTCTCTAATGAAGGTAAAAGTCTTTCGACGTATTCATACGTATTTTGTGATGTATCAGAGCTCTTTTGATATGTGTACGACAGACGAATGTCTCTGCCGTGTTCTAAAAAGAAGGGCGAAGTGAAAGTGGCCTCGTGAATGGCTGAATTTAAAGCTAACATAGTGTGAGGGAGTTGTTCATCCCAGTCGTTTGTGTCATGAGTGATTGCTGCAAGGATGTTAGCCAGCGATTGATTTGGCTTCTCTACTCTTCCATTTACGTGAGCTGAATAAGTTGAAATATGTCGTTTCTGGATACCCATGACTCTACAAAATTCCAGGAACTCAGAACTTTTAAAATAAGTGGCGTTATCGACAACCAACTTATGAGGGCAGCCCCTGTGTACAATATAATTATCAAAGAAAGCTTTAGATATGGTGCTGGATTTAAGATCAGGAAGTGGACGATATGAATGTATTTGGTGAATGCATCTATCATGGAAAGGACATAACTATTCCCGCTAGGCGTGGTTTTTAAAGGACCAAAAATATCCATATGACAAGTTTCACCTGGCAAATGGCTCTGTTCCATTGGCTGGTGTGGGGCTAGTGGAATATTGAAAGCGTTTTTTCGAGTTAAACAAATGATGCAAGAACGAACAAAATTTTTAGCATCCTTGTACATATTAGGCCAAAAAAAATTTTCGCTAAGTCTCTGATAAGTCTTGAAAAATTTAAGATGCCCTCCATATTCCGAATGAATTGATTCCAAAACTTTCGCTTTAAGACAATGAGGAACACAAACTTGTTTTCTCATGGCAGTTCTGGTGACTTATTTGGGCGCTTAGAAAAATGACATAGCACTCCCTCCCATTAATAAAATAACTGCTAATTCGTGGGCTAAATTCTTTATTATTAATTTTATGTAGGATGTCGTTTAACGATTCGTCGTTTTTCTGCATTTGTATTAGATCACCAGAATCAGGTAAAGCCAAAGTAATAATGTTGACATAACGAGATAAATGATCGGCGACGGTATTCAAAGATCCTTTTACGTAATGAATTCATAATTAAATTTTCAAGTGACAATTTCCAACGTAGAATTTTAGAAGAGGGATTTTTATTAGATAAGAACCCTACTAAAGGCTTGTGATCCGTAAAAACTTTGAACTTCCTCCCCAAAAGAAAAGGCCTAAAAAAATTTAGAGCTGTGTAAATTGCGAAAAATTCAAGGACCGTGGCGTTGTATTTAGATTGCGAAGGATTCAACTTTTTTGAAAAAAAATATAAAGGTTTAACTACTGAATTAGGATACCTCTGTTCTAAAACAGCCCCGATACCCGAGGAAGAAGCATCAGTCGTGACTTGCAATTCTGCGGCAAGATCAGGTAGAGCCAAGACAGGTGGATTTAGAATAGCGTTCTTAACATCATCGAATGAAGCCTGAGCTTCTGAAGTCCATTCGAAAGGAGTATCTTTTCGCAAAAGATTTGTTAAAGGCAGTGTACGTTTGGCAAAATTTTTAATGTACCTTCTATAAAAATTACAGTATCCTAAAAAAGATTTTATTTGTTTCTGATCTATCGGAACAGGAAACTGATTAATTGTGATCGTCTTATCCTTATCAATGAGTATACCTCCGGTGTGACAACAAACCCAAAAATTTACATTTCTTAGTTAAAAACTGGCACTTAGCTGGATTGAATTTAAGATTAGCATTTTCGAAACGCTCTAACACTTTATTAATCAATTCGAAATGTTCTTGGATGGTTTTTGAAACAAATTATATCATCTATGTAAACTAGAGCGCCGTTGTGAGTAAATCTCCTAATATTTCTGCGCTATGGATTGAAAGCTTTAGGGAATTTTTAAGACCAAAACAAAGTCTATTAAATTCGTATTTATCACCGTCAGTGTAGAAAAAGCCGTTTATGTCTATATCTATAATGAAGTGGTATTTATTAAATGCGACTTCATGTCTAAAGCGGAAAATAATTCGACCCCGAAATCTCATGAAGAA
>BMAO01003996.1:0-33390 GCA_019973975.1 Trichonephila clavata | reverse complement strand
AATTTCCCAATCACACTCTGAGTTAAAACTACTAAATACAGTAATTTGAAAGCCAAAATAAACAAACAAAAAAATACGTTTAATTAAATTTTGCCTACCTGGGGTTGGGAGCAGTCCGTACACTAATCCAGAACCAGTTGAGACACTTTCTGTATCCAATAAAAAGCAAGTCCAACAAGTCGTTTTTACACTTTTAATACTGTAGCGTCCATTGAAGGAAAAAAAAAATATTAACGCGTGTTATAAAAAAAATTTCTCGTCTAGAAGAGATTTTCCTTAATATGCAAGAGAAAGGCCGAGCCCCCAAAATATGGGAAAATGACTACAACCTAATAATGATAAATGCTTTATTGAACAAAATGAGGGATGAAATATTTAAAATATAGTAAACACCCAAAGGAGAACGTCTTCCTCCTACGTCTAGAGCTTAGCGTCTCTAACGTCCGTCTGCCTCATTTCCCGTGTGTCCTTCAGTCAGATATTCCTGGCGGGGTGTGACGTCAGTGTGGACTACTCCACCCTAAGTACAGGGGGACGGGTTGTGACATCGCACATATCCAACCCTACATATATCATCTTAAGAGGCAACCATTTAATTTATGACGTCACTCAGTGATCATGATAAAATAAACGGGCAGACCCTTAACTGTTCAGTCTCGCCTTTCACTGAGCGTTTGCTTCTGTGTGTTCCCTGCTATTATTTTTTTTTTGTTTCAATATGATTAAACCCATTTTGGGATACTGGAACATCCGAGGATTGGCGGAACCTATCCGATGTCTTCTTCATTATAAAGAAGTTGATTTCGAGGATAAGCGTTATGTTTTTGGTACGAATGAGTGGTCTAACGAAAAGCTCAATTTAGAACTTCAATTTCCAAATTTGCCTTACTATATGGAAGGTGACGTCAAACTCACTCAGAGCACGACCATTATGAGATACTTGGGTCATAAATATGGTTTAGTTGGGAAAGACGACAAGCAAAGGCTTCTGGTATCTTTGACTGAACAGCAAATTGTTGACTTCCGAACCAATTTGGTCAATCTTTGTTACAGTAATAATTACGAATCAATGAAAGGGAATTTTATCAAAAAGATTCCTGACCAGATGAAGTTGTGGGAAAAATTTCTAGGAAATCGAAAGTATTTGGTAGGAGATAATGTCGCCTATGTGGATTTCATTGCGTACGAGACCTTTGATTGGTTCAGGTTGTTTTATAAAGATTCCTTGCATGGATGTCCTAACCTGCAAATCTACCAAGATAGAATGAAGAATTTGCCTGAGCTGCAAGATTATTTCAATTCGCCTCGCTACAAGAAATGGCCGATTTTTAGTGCTGTTGCAAAATTTGGATGTTCTAAAGAACCACCAGAGCATGCTTGAGGTTTTCCCCCCTTTTTGTATGTCGATAAAAAGTCAACTTTAAAAAAAATTCTCCACAGAAAATTATCGATTTTGGGGCTTTTACCATTAAAAGATTCTTCAATAAGACACTAAGGAAAGTACAAATCTGCATTCAGTGAATTGTGATTTCAAATTCCTTTTATTTTTGATATTTAGTTTATGAATATCCATGTGTTCCCTAAATGGTACGAACACGAGAAGATATTGTTATTCTGCCAAATTCTAAATAAACTAAAAATAAAAGGAAATTTTGTTTTTGTATTTTTCTACGATGTTGTTTAACAATATTTTAAGGTCAGAGACGTTTTTAGACTTGAGCCCCAGGGTCATTTTGCAAAAGTAGGCCCTTCCTGCAACCCTCTTATTGAATTTTGTGTATACTGGGTGTTACCGAATTCGACTCGCAAATTCAAAAGGGTGATAGTAGGTAGAATAGGGACGTCAAATCAACATAGAACACGGGGTCGTAAGCCACATATAGTTAGAGTAATTCGCAAAAACGGTTACAAAGGTTTTGATGTCGAGTGGGATGAAAATGGGCAATGAAAGGTAAAAACACCTTTATTGGACGTAAAGTATGTTTAAAATATGAACAATGCATCACGGCTCGTTATCAAAAACGCAACGTTGTAATTGTCACAGGAACTGTTTGAAGGTGCGGCCGCGTAGGCTATAGCAAGTCCAACACCAACGGACGAGAGATCATTGGACTCGTTCAAACGAATTACGTGTGTTAGCAATGTCAGCCAAAGCGACGACTTCCTGAATCGAGAGATCTCCACTGTGTATCCACCAGCGTCTCATGCACAAGCAAATCAGGTGACCCCAGAAGAAATTCAAGGGACTAAGGTCCAGATAGTGTGAAGGCCAAGCAACAGGTTCACCATGTTGATTTCACCTCCCGAGATATGTAGCAGGGGGGGGGGGTTCCAAACGCGATCGAAAAATATGCTGGCGCACCTTTGTGCATGAACCACACGTTCTGACACACAGTGGTCGATACTCCCTGTAGCAACTCCGGAAGAAGTGAAAAATTTGCATACGGACTGGTTTCTTCAACCCTACCAAATCATCACATTCGTCACTCCCCTCGTCTCGCTCATCGTCTTCCCGATGGCTACTATTATCGTGATTGTTACCGACTAAACGTAGTTTGTGACCAGGGATGTCTTAAGACATGGGTCAACTGGCCTCGGCATCAATGGGGGGCCTCTTCTCGTTTTCGACTCGGCCTTGAGGAGATTATAATTCGAATAATTTCAAAGGTCAAATTTTATTTTATAGGTTGTATTCTCTGAAAAACTGGGAATTTTGGACGATATGTCAACTGGCTATTGGGATGACCGTTGTCCACGTACAAGCCTAGGCCTACCACCATACACCATCGTTAATCATTCAGTCAAAATGCGGCAGTCTGTCGAGCTGGTATACGCGATTGTAAATTATGTACATTTGTTTGTTTCAGGTTATTGTTTGTACGAATATTTGACAACGTGTGTTATGTACTGTTTACTTTTAAGGGTCATAGGTGGGGCCTAAACTTATGTAGGGGCCCAGTGCCTCAAGAAGTCTTAAGGCATCCCTATTTGCAACCCTATATTTGGTGATTAGTCGTCCCCATGATGCCTACTATCACCTCTCTGAAGTTGTCGGTCAAATTCGGCAACACACTGAATACATGTAAAGTTCCACAGAAACAATCCCTAATAAAGTGAAGTTTTACTAGAAAATTCATTTTAAATTTGCAAATTATCAATTACCTTTAACCAATTGTCTTCGAAATAAACTTAATAACAATTATCGATACTCATGAAATTTAGGGTTCAAACACGTGATTCAGTCATACGATTTTTTATTTTTATCGGAGAAAATTACCAGGAATGTAACATTTAACGATTAAAATTATTCGGATCATGATCTTATTGAGGACTAGTCGATGATGGTATGAGCCCCACCGACCCAAGAAGGCCCTGGTTTTAAAACTCCACTTTACACGCGACTTGCATTTTAGTGGATTCAATTCGAGGGGAAGTGAGGTTTTACTCAGCAGTATAAACAAATTCTTGAATAAATAATTTTAATAAGTTTAAGAGGAATATAGGATCCTTATGATATCAATATTAAACGATTATAACTAAATTTATAGTTTCAAGCTAAGTTGAAAAGATAACCCAGTTTTTGATATTATCTGTTATGATTGTTATATGAAATATTCGAGTTTTGCTTAACATTTTCTATTTTTTTAAGTAATGATATTAAGAAAAGTCTAGAAAATATATTCTTTATTCAAAAAATAAATTATCGGAAGGTTTTCAATGTATTCATTTTTTGGTTGGTTTTATGTTTCTTAAGGCAATTTTTTTCCGAGTGTCATTAACTTTTATAATTCGATATTCCAATACCGAATAATGACGGCAGTAACGTAAATTAATTATTATACTTAACAGATTAAAATTTTTGCAGTCATAAAAAAAACCTTTGAGAATAACATTTGTGTTATGAGTTTAGTTTTTTAGAGATGTATAACAATATTCATAAACGTTCGTGAACCACAAAATTTGAATACCATTTTTTATTCGCGTAACAAAAATATATATACATCAAAAACTACTTGGAATAGATTGGGAAAAATTGTAGCACACTAAAACATAAATATTTATAAGCCTTGGAAAGAAGTAATTAGCAATCAAGCTACGAAATTCTTTATATCAAAAAGAAAAATTAAACTGCACTGTATGATTACATATACCCTCAACATATTAATAAACCAATTTATAGATTGCTTAGATTTGCTTACATACATGGGATGTTCATTAGTAAGTGTAGAAGCGGAACCTATTGAAATGGAAATCAATATTCTCAATTAAGTTAATCGTAATCTTAACGAGATGATACAAATCACTCGGGAAATGGGATTTATTCTTGTATGATGATAGTTAAATAATAAAATATATGAATTATTCAAAAAAAAATGAAATTATTTTGCCGGGTTAATCATATATTTAATACGAAATAGTTATAATGACAATATGCAATAGCTAGCTTTTCACAAGTGTAGTATAATGCACAATTATATATATATTTGTCTAGGAATTTAGACTTGATAACTACTTTTAGGGTTAATGTGTTTGACAAAAAGCGCGTGCATAGCCGAACGACCTTTCATATAATAGTGATCTCAAATTATAGTCTTGTTGAATATTTAGATACTTACGAATGATCCTGAATGTACAGAAGTACATTCAGGATCATTAATGTTAAATTATGACATCAAGTCTAAGGAAGAACTGGATTGTGTGTATGAACAGTTATTAACCCGGGAGAAAGCGCACACACACACTCGATATTAACGTTAGTGGTCACGCGGTGTGATGAAGTCACCCCAGTCCTTTTTATTACTTTTATTGTACACGATAGAAATTTTAATTCCAGTGAATAATTTAAGTAAGAGAAAGTATACTTACCTACTTCTTTGGACTTTCCGATTTTTCTTTGATAATTTAAGGGAAAAATCCAATCAAAATGTTTCAAATGTGCATAACTTTAATAAAGGACACAAATAACAGACATTTTTCGCGCTAACATTATAGGAATGAGGTTTCTCAAAACTGTCGTATTTTTTTTCAAGTTTTTGTAGTTTTATTGACTTTTGATGATCGACAAATAACATGGTGAACTTTTTCTTGCTTGTTTCTTTTTGGCAGGGCGCAATTTGTCTTATGGTACACTCTTGTGACTTCATATATTTTCTTGGAGATTTTTAGGCAGTATTTGGAAACTTTACTTTCGAGACTAAAAAGTTTCATGTTCATCACTTTTCTCAAATTTATTTTCGCTATCATGAATAATATGCATTATTTCATCAGGTTCTTCCCTTGCTTGATCAGTTTAAACTTCATCAATTAGAGATCACGCAGATGCCTAATTCTTTCTTTATATTCGGTTCATTAACATTTATAAACTATAATGAGTTGTACAACACAACAATCAAATCTACTAATTCGTTAAAAGGGGGGAGGGATGTAGCCTGTTCAAAGAAAATATTTTGGAACAAAAGTGGTTCACGCGGGGAACTTAGTTTCCCATCCCAAGTGCCTTAAGATTGTTAGAAAACGTTTGGTACTCCCAAAAAAAAGAGGGAGTAGGGTGTGGTAGCCGGTGGTCAAGGTATCGAATCGTGGATGGGGCATGTCATGAGTTCGAGCCCAGTACCACTAAAGACACGCCATGTAGGGGAGCAATGCATGTTAAATCTGTCCTGATCTCAAACTTGTGATGTGGTGTAGTAGTTAGGAGAGAAGGGTGCCAGCTCAGGTGTCGTTCTCGTCACTTGACCATGATTCAAAATTACGAGGTCCGTCGACAAAAAGCCCTCGTGTAGCTGAACAGTGCGGTGTTAATATTCGCTCATCCACACCCTAAAAAAGAGGGAGATGTGTGCCAAATACGTTTCAGTTCCCATAAAGACTGTCATATAAGAGAATACTGACAAGGGGTCATTGGTAATAAATAAACAGTTTTCCCAGAACTAAAGAATTTGTAAGAATGGGGTGACTCTGTACCCCACGTCACCACTCTCAGGTTAAGAAATATTTTGTACCATGTTCTTGCATGTTAAATCTGTCGAAGCTCAAACGTCCTCCCGTTGGTATGGTGTGGAAGTTAGGAGAGTGGTGCTAGCTCAGGTGTCATCCGCGTCACTTGACCATGGTTCAAAATCACGTGGTCCATCGCCCAAAACCCTCGAGTTGCTGAATAGTGCGACTTTAATATTCACTCTATCACTCACTACATTTGAACTGCGACATATTTAAATCTGCCAAGACTCAAACGTCCTTCCGTCAGTGTGGTGTGGTAGTTAGGAGAGGGGGTGCCAGCTCAGGTGTCGTCCGCGTCACTTGACCATGGTTCAAAATTACCGGGTAGTCGCCAAAAGCCCTCGTGTAGCTGAACACTGCGACGTTAATACTCACTCACTCACCGCGACATATTTTGTACGAATGATCTTTTAGGGATTATTATACGAAAAGTTATCATTAAAAATATTAATTAGTGCATGAATTTTACCCCCTGCGTTTTTATGCACAGTGGTTCCCAAAATTGAATGTATACTTTCTTAAAGGCGTAAAACAATGTTCTTGAAACACACATTCAAATTTGACAAGTTTTTAAATTTTTTGTACATGAACTTTTATTTCAAACATTTAATTGACTGGCTATTTCGGAAGAATTATTGTTCTGTGTATGTGAGTGTAGAGCACTCTTGTGCTTTTAGAGTTTCCATGTATTCTCAGATTCAATGAGGGAGAAGTCAAGTCGAGTAGAGAAATTAACAAATGCGGTTCACTAAAAAGATCGTAAACATTTCTTGAGTGCATACTATTGTGTGAAAACCATTGAATTATCAACAATTAGAAAAATGAAAATAAACTACCATTGTAAATAAAATATTTTTTGGTACTTCTTTTTTGCCGGCGCAAACGATAAAGTCGCCAAAAATGCTACAACCGACGCCGAACAAAATATTCTCGCTGGTAATTTTTACTACCACCTTTTTAAAACAAGTTGTGGTATTTTTTTAAATCAGGAACGTCTTTTTTCATAATACATCAAAAAAGGATGAAAAATCATCGAGGGCTAATATTTATTAATATTTTTTATGTGTATATTGTTTGTTGTCGCCAGTTAAACCTACTTTGCGTGATTTGCGCCAGCGCAACGGAAAAGCACCGATTTTTATATTTTGTAAATCCTTTTGGGTTTAAAAAAAAATACACACATATCCCTGTTATTAGGAGGAGATAAACTGCTGTATAATTGATTTATTTATTAACATCTTCCGATAAATGATAAAAAAAAACCCGTTATGAAGTTTAAAAAAATAGGCCTCTTTTTATATTTTAAAGTCCTTATCAGATATCGGTTACTCTATCTGAATGTTCAGCCGCATAAGCTCAAAGAGAAAAGTAACTATCGCTGGGTTCCAAATAACTTGATAGCGACATCAAGGCTAAGGTCAGAAGAAGATACAAGATAACCATGCTGACATTGAAAATTATGAGGTTACGAGTTTAAAGAGATATGTGTCTCCATTAAAACAAGTGCACTGTTTTTAACCTTGCATTTTTGAGCATCTAATCAGATATCGATATAAGATTAGCATCAATTTTTTCTGGAAATTTAAAAATAGAAAAACCCACTTTAGGACTTCGAAATGTTTGTGGATTTCCAGATTCTTTAGTTTGATGCATTTTCCTTTAAAATTTTATATATATTTTCTATAACGATTACCATTTAGGTAAAGAACCGCGAGTGAAAAAAGTTATCATGGGTTTGTATGCTCCATACCCATGTTAAAACTGAACCAAATCTGCCTCACTCATCGAGAATAATCTCAGATTTATAGATAGAGAGCTTATCTGTTTTGAGAAACGTGAAAATATATATGAGCCATTTTAGCTTCCCAGAAGTATACAAAAAGTACTCTATTATTAAAACAAGTAATATAATATAAAAAAAAATTTAAGTCAATTCCTACTTAGGTCAAAAAAGTAAAATTTTATATAATGTATTTCTTTTTTATTAAATAGTTGATATGTATATACATATGACAAAATCACAATATTAAATGTCTAAATAGAAAGCGATTTTCCTTGTAATGTTCCATTTTCCATTCTGTATAGGTATTGGATTTTTTTTATTGTTACTATTTATTCTTCAATCAAATTTAATTATTCTAATAAAATAGTATAGTAAAAAAGAAATCACTCAGAAAATAGGCCATCCCAGATGGGATTCGAAGTCCATCCCCGATGGGATTGCATTAGGAGTCCAACGCGCTATCCATTGTGCTGCATGGAGCCAATGAACGTTTTACCTTTCTATATATGCTGTTGGACTATTATTTTTGTTTGCTACTGTTTATTCATTTTTCAATTCCTACTATTATATATAGTTCACTCTCTCTCACTTCCTCTCTCTCTCTCTCTCTCTCTATATATATATATATAAGAGTATAATTTATATATCGTCTATATCTAATCTTTTTTTCCTTCAAAACCAACTCTATTTTGTAATTTTTAAATACTTTCATTCCTTTATTATTTTATTTTAAATAATTTTTAAAAAAATTCCGGAATTATAGTTAATATGCGAAACATATTTGAGGAATGGTATATAGTTGTTAATGTTGAATTCTTCAATTTTTACTGCTCCAATAATAGCAATGTCGGGGAAAAAATGTTGACTTCCTAAAACAAAAAAATTATGAATATTAATTAATATTTTTATGTCGTTTAAAAAATGAAAATTGGATTTAATATAGAAATTAAAAATAAAGGAACGCCCCAAACCGTTTAACAAACTTATGAGATATCCGTTACTTAGCATCAAGCACAAAGGTTGTTCTAGATAAATTTATAAAGCAAATCACAAGAATTGCAAGATAAGGTCATCATATCACAAGATTTAAGACAGTCAAAAGAAGATACATGTCACTATTTTGACATTGAAAAGTTCTGACGTCATGATTTCCAAAAGATACCCTTAAACGAAGGCAAGGACATACTTCTACCCTGCTTTGGAATTCAGTGTTAAATGTGATACAAATTTTTCTGAATTGAGAAGAGTTCGTGAACATGAACGTGAATTATCAGAGTCAATTTATATGAATTTTCCATCAGTTAAAGGGGATTCTGAGAATAAAAGTTGTGATTGCATTAAATAAGATTGAAAAAACGGGTGGGGGTGTAATGAGTTTGGATTTTCCAAATTTAACTTATTACATTATAAGTGAACAAGTACAGGGGTAGGCAAATAGCAGTCAGCAAAGAGTTTTTTGCGGCCCAATCAAGACAGACAAAATACCAAATACAGTAGAACGTCGTTTATCCGAATCCATTGGGACCGGAAACCGTTTGGATTTCGCGATTGTTCGGATAACCGAAAACCGAATGCGATCCATGCAGTATATGATACTGGACACTATACAAATATTGAAAATCATCACATGCGGGAAACGTGCTTGAAGAGAAAGATAAATGGGTGCAAAATGTCGCAATTTTACCTTGATTGTGGAAAATAATCACTTATTTTTCTCTGTACCATTGTACACCTTCGTTTATTCAAGGCAAGGTCTCTGATTCTCTTGAGAAGCAATGGTTGAGTAGGAGAGCACTCTGATTGTTGTTCGTACCACTCCATAGCTGTCTCTAACGCAGAAACGCGTCAGCATTTGCTACTTTCGTTGTTGTTGTCCTCGTTTTCATCCGTTTCATCGTCGGCAGGGTTGGATTCTTCTTGCGCGGAAGTCACAATCTCGTTATCATTTAGCATTTGAAATCCACAGTCTTCCGCATCGCATGCCCCATCCAGGTTTCTACATCAACAAAACTCAACAAAAGAGCACACACACACCACCTCACTTGGAAACAAACTGACCTAATAATCCGCACAGATGTTTACCTAATCACACAACTGAAATTCCCCAAATATCTCTCACCTTGGGTTTTCCCGTCATTTTTCGCCTCACAGGAAACAAATGTTGAGCATTGCACTGTTCGAAAACGTATCCGGACTTTGGTTTGGATATTTGACGCTCCGGATAATAAACGTTCGGATAAACGGCGTTCTATCAAAAATAGATGAAAAACCAGTGTGAAAATTATATTTTTTAATATTTTTTTTATATGTATATTGTGTGTTGTCGCCAATAACGCCACCTTGGTGAGATTTGCGCCGGCGCAACGGAAAAAGTACTAAAAAATTTTGGAACATTTGAAATATGCGCAATAATAATTAAATATAGATAATAAAAGCTATTTTGCAGGAAAATAGACACAAGGAAATATAGAATTTTGCATTTATTTTTCTCTCAAACTTCCTTCGAGAGTTCATAGAAATATGAGATCGTGATGCCGGAAATGTACTCTGAAAGTCGATAAATATTAAATGAGTCTGTGGGGAAAGCTATAATCCACATATTTTGCTTGTCCGACTTGGTTGCGTACTTAAACTAAAAATGTGGATTAGCTTTCCCCACATTTGGTCCGAAATCCAGTAACAGCCTCCGGACAGGTGTGCCCACTTCGGTCTAGTGGTCATGTTACTTGGTTTCGGATCCATAGGTCGCGGGTTTGAAATCTCCACAAGTCTGAGCAGGTCATGGTTTTAGTATCTAATTCATATAAATAATACGGTAGTGGGGTGCAGTTCAATTTTTTTTTTTTTGAATCTTTCCAACATACAAAAAAATTGTGATTGGAGCTTATTTAAATAACATAAAATGGTTATCAAAATCGGCCGATCCTATAAAGTGTTAAAATATTCGAGAATTTCACAGTTTCTTAGTTTGTGATTTTATTTGTGTGAAATCTTTTATTTCCATTTTCAAAAAAAATTTTGGTCAATTTTGATATTTTTATTTTAAATCTGTAGCAAACATTATTTTTTTATTCTTAAAGATAGGCTAAAATTGTCTCCGTTTCCTATTTGAATATAATGTTCCTTGCAAATAAATAAATATATAAATACAATCTTAAAATGATTGGAAGAAAATAATAGTAAAGATATACAGTATTGATAAAAAATAAAATTATGTGAAAAAAATTGTTGATGTGCAGATATATATATATATACATATATATATATATGTATATAATGTTTTTTTTAAATCTATAAGAATATTTATTTTAATAATCAACAAAAATAAATACACAACGTTTTTTAGTTTTTAAACGTTCTGAAAAGATCCTTTTGAGAAACGCATCCTTTTAGAAAATGTATTATCTAAAGTAGGTCTCCAACCACCGAGTAACGGACTAGTACTGGTCCGTAAATCAAATGCGCCACCGAAAAAAACATTATATTATTTCCATTTTATTTATTGTGGTGTCTGTGTGACTTTCCACTGAAACGCTTTACATTTTATTTTAAGGTATCCAACTACCCTAAAAATTGTGAATTTTGCCAAAAATTGACAAATTTTCTTATGATTTTATTTTATAGACCATCCTATTAGCTTTATAAAAATACCAAGTTTATTTTTTTCCGTTCACCAAAACCAAAATTACAAGTATTTTAGTAAAAGCAGATGCCATTACTTTAAGCAAGATATATATGTCATACTTTAAAACGCGTTTTATTCGAAATGTGTTTTTTTTTAATGTTCAAACGTGGCCAGCGATTGATAAAAAAAGTTTTGAAAATAATTAAATGTGTGAAATTTTGTGTGTGTGTTTTCCGTATAAAAGCAAAAGTGTTTTAACCTTTATATTTATCAATCAGTTTTATTACAAAATTTACGGTCCCTTATGTACTCTCATGTCCATAAATCAAGGATAATGAAGCTCAGGCAAAGAAAGAGACAGCAGCAAAACAAATTTGACTTATTTGTAAAGTCTATTTATTAAACAAAGGGTAAAGAGCAAAAAAAGATGCTATATGTTTGACATAATTAATAAAAATTGCGGTTTTTACTCCCTGGAGCAAATTTTAAAAAAGAACCTATTTACAAAAAACAGTATAACATGGTTAGTATGATGGTTAATACGGATTATGTCTCCCGGACGATGCAATACAGGCCTAATTACAACGCCTACGCATGCTGAGTATCAAATTATCAATCTGATCTTGGGGAATATTACACCACTCATCAAGCAATGCTCTCCGAAGTTCCGGTAGACAGGTGGGAGGGGGTTGACGGGTTACAATTCGTCGTCAAAGCATATCCCACACATGCTCTATTGGATTCAAGTCCGGTGAGTATGCTGGCCAATCCATACGGGTGATATCCTCCGATTGAAGGCATTCGTCTACAATGTTTGCACTGTGAGGACGGGCGTTGTCATCCATAAACAGAAATTCAGCACCCATGGCGCCTCGAAACAACCGTACATGTTGTTCCAGAATGACATCGCGATAGATGTGGCCTGTCATCGTTACCCTCTGAACATGCAGGTCAGTTCTGAAACCAAGAATAATTCCTCCCCGAACGAGCCATCCTGCACCACCGTAACGGTGTCGTTTAATAGTGTTCTCTTGGTGGTAACGGGTACCTGGTGCTCTCCATATGAAAGTCCGGCGAGAATCAGACTGCAAACTAAACCTGGACTTGTCAGAAAACATCACACAAGACCACTGTTGCGGTGTCCACAATGCATGCTCTCTACTCCAGGTTAATCGCAGGCGACAGTGAGTTGTGGTAAGGGGAACACATCTGACAGGCCTACGAGCATATAGACGAATGTGCCTTAAGCGTCTGTACACGGTGTGCCTTGAAACTGTCGTACCGGTAGCTGAAGAGAGCTGACGAGATAGGTCTGATGCTGTGCTCCGTCTGTTTCTTTTGGCAGTAACTGCCAAATATCAGTCCTCATTTGGCGTTGTAACTCGGGGGCGACCTGTGCTGTAACATCTACTCACATTACCATCATCTTGGAATCATTGCCAAAGCCTGGAGATGACACTCTGGGCGATTCCAAGTTCCTCGGATACTTCCAGCTGGGTACGTCCACATTCCAGTCATCCGATAATTCTGCCACGTAAAAAATCATCCAAATGCTTCCTTTGTGCCATAACTATGCGGTTATTGCACTGAAAAGCTTTTAAAGCGCTTGTGAACAATTTTACTTCTTTGCCACCATTCCTTATATACCCCTCTCTTACACTCTCGTCAATGTGACGTACTATTGGCGCCATCTGGTGGTTTCCTGTAATTTGCATATTCTTCTTCAAGATGTGTGTGATAATTCTACAGGTGAAATTTTTATTTTAGAGTTCAATTTCTGTGTGATTCTGAATTATCCTTAATTTATGGACATGAATGTAAATATAATCACTGTAATTTTAAGCAATTTCATATAATAACTTAGATAAAGTGCTCTAGTTTCTGTAAAAATTAAAATATCTCTTATCCTGAAGGTCATTTCAAAAATAAATAGTATAGCAACACACCATAATTGAAAATTTGTTCATAAACTTTTGGTGTAGAATGGGCCGCGTTTATGTTATTTTTTGTAAATTTTTATCCTTCTCAGCAGACCGCGGTAAAACTAACAAATGTTGACCAGTCCGTGTCAAAGGTTGAGTAGCACTGATCTAAAGTGTTTATAAGATTAAACACATTACAAAAGAATTTCATTCAAACGTATCTGAAAATGTGACTATTTTTCTAAACATAAACTTCTGGAATTTTTAGAAAACATTCAACTTAGAAAGAAAAAGTTTTTAGTAGTTTTAAAAAAAAAAAAAAAACAGCAACTCTTTTTGCTTGAATTATTTTATTAGCCGTACTAACAAGAAAATTATAATAAGAAACCTTTACAAAAATAATTGTAAGCAACAAACGATACATAAAAAATTAAAGCAAATCAAAGTGACACAGTGTTGTTATAGGGTATATTTCCAATCAAATACAGTTCTGAGGGCATATAGCAAAATATTCAGCAAAAGAAAGAAAGAGTGAACTGGATTCCATAAATGCAAAAATAAAACAAAAGCCAAGCTTTTCTAAATTTTTTGCTTTCTATTTTTCATAAACTCACATAGTTAGCGGCTTCATTTAAAATGCATAGCGAAGAATTAAACAATACGTTCCATTTAGTTCTCGTAGCTGCGAGAATATAAGAATCGCTAAGAAAGAATCTATGCACACAAACACTTGTCATAGCTGCCATGGTCTGTTAGTACTGAATAATATTGCAATTTGAAAAGGAATAATTAAATTAAATTTATTATTAATCACAGAAAAAAAAGGTGAAATCAAATTTTGTTTTATGAAACATTCCTCCCATCGCTGCTAATATTACTTTCACAAAAAAATATCCAGTAATAATTTAAAACCTGAAACTTTTTTACTAATTACATTAAATTTTCAGTATACCTATGAAGGAAATCTGTTCTCATGTTCTCAATGATTTAATAATGTTCCAAAAATATTAAAGGGGTTATTTGTTATTAAAAAATGTCCATTCGTAAATATCGTGCTGAATTAATTACATACGGGTTTGAGAATAAGTGCGAGCATAAGGACTGAGTACCTTGTACTCAATACATCACCATTTGCATCGACGGCGTCAGCTTGTACGCTTCGCAGAGGAGGCCAAACCGTTAAAATTAGAACCGAATGCCCACCGACTGTGAATTTATAATCACAGTAAGACCTCCATTTTACGAACCTCTATTTTGTTAACTTTTCCTGGAACTAAGAAAATTTTACTTTTTTTTATCGCAAAATAACCTCCAAATAGCGCTTTTTTTTCTGTTTAATGAACTTTTTCTCTTGTAATTCGATTTTTTCACCCAATTTTTAAAATATATCTAGACATTCAAATTATTCTCTCTTTTAACAAATTTTATGGTGATCAATGACCTTTAACTGGTTTTACCAGGTTCCTAAATCACTTATAGCGAGAAAATTGTCGTCATATTTTACAACCAAAAAAAAAAAAAAATTCAATTAGAATTAATTTTATTTATCTGTAATTACGAGTAAATTTAAGGATTCATGTAATAGTGTATGTTTAAAATTACTGTTTTTGAAATAATGTATGTTTAAAATTGTTTGTAGGTTTAAAATCAGAAAATGCCATTAAAAACTAAGTTTTAATATAAAATTACTTCATAAAGTTCAAAATACAGTGTATTTCTGGACAATGTTTTTACAATTGTTTTCTTTGCAGAATTCTTTTGGATGGTTAAGATATATAAAATAAATACATATATAAATTCACACACAAAGAAGTGTGTGTGAATAATTACTTTTTTAATAATATATAGTGCTTATGAATTTCAAATTTGTTTCAAGTGGTTTTTGAATATTAAAAGAAGAATCTCTATTTCACGAATTTTCCACATAATGTGAACTTTTTTTCGGAATTCAGCGCGACCCGACTCTATTTATTAAGTCTTAGGATTACGCGATCAAAAAGAAAGAACCCTAACGCGCGAGTGCGCGTACGTAGATTAAATATAATTGTGTAATAGAAGTAAGGGCAATTTAGAAGGGAATCATATGAAAGAATTTCATAATAATTGAATCAAATATTTCCATTATGAGAATAATAAGCAAAAACTTATGAGAATAATAAGCAGAAACCTTCGAACATTTCGATTCATCTCCTAAGCGGAAGTGTTTGCTTTTTTTAAAAAAAATAACTTCTTTTATTTCTTTTTATATTTTCTGAGCGAGTGCGTTAAATTTCTACAAAGCTCTTCTGGGGTGTTAAAGGTCGAAGAACAAAAAAAGAAGCAGCTTCACTTTGATAAATTACGACGTCACTTCGCGACCCTGATAAAACACAAGGACAACCGTATTGACAGATCAGCCTCACTTGACAATTAGCCTTTCTTCGTTCTGGTTACATCCTACATTGGTGTGCTTTCAATTTTTCTCTCTCTCGTTTCGCTTCAATATGGTCAAGCCTATATTCGGATATTGGGACATGCGAGGATATGGAGAGCCTATTAGGTTTCTTCTTCATTACAAGAAAATTGATTTCGAAGATAAGCGTTATAACGTACATACGGGAGACTGGCTTAAGGATAAGTTCAATTTAGGACTCGATTTTCCAAATCTGCCTTACTACATAGAAGGTGACCTTAAAATAACGCAGAGCACAACGATTATACAGTACTTGGCTCGAAAATATGGCATGGATGGAAAAGACGAAAGGCAAAAGGTGCGTGTATCATTGGCAGATCTGGAATTAATTGACTTGAGAACGGCTTTGTGCAGTCTTTTGTACAGTGATCATTATGAAGCCCTCAAAGAAGACTTTATCAAAAAGATTCCTGAAATGTTGAAGCAGTGGGAAAAGTTCCTTGGAGACCGAAAGTATGTGGCAGGAGATAATGTCACTTATGTGGATTTCATAGCGTATGATTGCTTTGACATGTACAGGCTGTTTCAAAAGGATGCTTTGGATGGATGCCCGAACCTGCAAGCCTACCAAAAGAGGATAAGGAATTTGCCTGAGTTACAGGGTTACTTTAATTCACCTCAGTGCAGGTTATGGCCCATTTTTAGACCTAAAGCCCATTATGGAGGCTCTGGAGACCCACCAAAGCATCTTTAATCTGTTATTGCTGTATTTTTTTATTTTTTCTTACACATCAATAAAAAAAATAGTGAATTTTTTAAAAATCTGTTTCAAGAAGCTCTGCCATTTAGTTTTGTAAATGGATTGTTCTTACCTACAAAATAATCTTTTATAGTATGCATGAAGACATTTAGGTACTAAGCAAATTTGGATTTTGGGAATATGATTTAAATCAATTAATATTTGCAAACTCATTCTGCTTTTAATGAAAATATGTCTATTCTCAGAATATATATACATATTGTTGTTCTGTGAAATTCCTAATAAATTCATATATTGAAAAATTTGTTATATTTCTGTGTGGATTAAAATTTTTTAAACACCTAAGAGTGCAATAAAGAATTACCAGTGATCAAATTATTTTAAGGTGATTTACAATTAAACGGAATTTATATTTTAGCACGAATGAAGGTAAGTACAAATCTCACTTATTCACCAGTAAAAACTTTTCTTTTGATTAATTTGACAAGATTTTAAAATGAAAAAATTTCTGTGACAGAAAAGAGATAAAAAAACTTTTTTTTCCAAATATAATTATTAAAGATATAAAATTAAGCTATTAATTTTCAAATATATATGATAAAATTTTGATAGCTGTGCAATTTTAATGGTGTAAATATTTACATTAATGTTGGTTTCAAATTTTAAAATCAATGTTTTTAACAAAAATTAACTTATACAATTATGCTACTATATTCATATGTAATTGTGTATAAATTAAAAAATTATTTTTGCTAAGATTTATTAATTTATATCTTATATATAAAATTTGACAAATCGTATGTGTAATGTTGAATAATATTTAATTTTCATTTTTGCTATCCAAAAATGAGACATAACAATAAAAAACTTCAAACAACTAAAAAAAATCTCTGCATGGTTTAAGCTCATTATTGATACATGATTATATTCATAAACATGTGTGTCTCCCTAAATTTGAATAATATTTTTTTACTCGCGTGACCAAAGTAACTAAACACCAAAGACTATTTGGAATAGATTGAATCAATTTAATACATTATGACGCAAATATTCATGAATCTTATAAATTAATCAACAATCAAACTACAAATCTTCTATATCGAAAAAAAATAACTTCAACTATGCCTGATGATTATTGCTATCCCTAATATTTTAATAAACCATTTTGTAGATTGCTTCGATTTGTTTACATTACAAGAGATATTCATCAATAAGTGTAGATTCGGAACTTGTGTTGAAATGAGAATCAATATCCCCTATTGAGGGAATCATAACATTAAAGAGATGATGGAAATGACTCTGGAAATGAGAGATTTATGCTTGTATGATGCTAATTAAATAATAAAATGCATGCATTATTTATGAAATTGTAATTGTTGTGGCGTTAATCATTTCTATGATATGAAATAGTAATAATGACAATATATAATCAGATGTTTAATAATGAGCAATTATATTGCATTAATATGTTTTTTTCTTCAATTTAGGATCAATAACTACTTTTAGAGCGAATGTGTTTGATAAAAAGCACGTGCATTGCCGAACGACCTTCGGTACAATATGATAGAGACCTCAAATTATAGTCTTGACCAGTTTTAGCTACTTAGGGACAAACCTAAATGTACTCTGATTTGATGATAAATTATGACATCAAATGTGAGGAGTATATTACCTACAAATAGAGACATTAAGAAATATTGGTATCATACTGATGAATGTACTGAAGTTATATTTATTTTGTTATGTTGCTCGTAAGCTGTTATTTATAAATTCTGTGTTGTAAAGTCTATAATTATTTTAAGGGAATAACATTTTACCAAATTCACAAAAATAGAACTCCCTTACGCACCTAAATTGATCAGTTTTATTGACAAAAATATTTGTAGTCTCATTTTCTATTTTTTCAGTTACCTTTAAAAGTAATAAATTATGTTTGATAATAAAGAACTATTAGTTTCATTTTAAGAAAAAGTATTTTCTGTTGCTGCTACAGTTAGGAAAGCTGACACAGATGCAGTTCTTTAAGAGAAGAAATGTCTGTCTTAACTCACTTGTTTAATATGGGATCTATTTCGTCTCTTGGATTTAACACTGACAAAGAGTGACTTTTGGGTTCTTGATTATAATAAATTTGACACATCTCTGAAATCTAATTTATTTTGCTGCTTTTTTTTCCTTATGGCAGGACTCAGGGGGACCCTTTTTTTCTGCTGGGCCGCATACATATGTTAGCTATTTCACGTGGTCAACATAAGGATTAAAAGAGGGGGGAAGGCTTTAAGACCAAGATAACATGGAAAATTTAAACTGTGGAAATTTATCAAAATATTAAAACTCCTATTTTTTTAAAATTAATATTTTTTATATTTTTTAAATTTTGTCACTGAATTTTTTTGAATTGGAAGCATTTAAGAATCACTCTTTCACAATTTCTGTATCAGTGAACGGTTTTCATATGATTATCAATGATATAACAAATTCCATAGGGTAACTTTGTTATAGCTGTATTGTGTCCTAAAACAACTGCATAAACTCTGCACAACTAAATTCCTCGCTGGGAGTACATAAAAACTGCCCAAAGAAGCATTTCTGTACGATCCATAGTTTACGAGAATAATACGAAAAACAAAGTATGATGTCACTTCCGGTGCAAGAAAAAACACTTTATTGGACATATCAACAACAGTATTTGCATATCTTTCCAGACGATAATGTTTAAAACGTTCGTCGCGCATGTCGCGTCATGCATGCGCGCGCCGTGGAATGACGTTAAGCCGCCGTTGAACTGGTATTTAAAAGGCTGCATCTTGCAATTACCGGTAGTCTTCGTATGGTGGCCATGTATTCCGTTCGTGTCTACTGCGAGATGCCTTGCGACTACTGCGACATGCCATCTCAAGGAACTCGTGTATCGAGACGTAGTGACAACACAAATGGACTTAGTTGCTCGTCTGCATGCTGCTTGTACTTCTGTGGACCCCACGATGCTGCGACGTGTGATGCAGCCATTCCACGGCGTGCTTAAACCTGCCTCGACATGCACGGTGGACATTTTGAACATCTGCCTTAAATTGTGCATATACGGCTGTTGATATGTTCAATAAAGTGTTTTTTCTTGCACCGGAAGTGACGTCATACTGTTTTCCGTATTTTTCTCGTAAACTATGGATCGTACAGGAACGCTACGCTTCCTTTGGGCAATTTTTATGTACTCCCAACGAGGAATTTAGCTGTGCAGAGTTTATGCGGTCGTTTTGGGACACTCTGTTTACATGATAATAAACATATTTACCAGATGTATAAACCAGAGAATATGTTTCGATTTTTGCTTTTTGTCCCCTTTAACTCTAGGTAAGGATTATTTAAAGAATTTCCATTTATTATGTCCTTTATGTATTTATTTATTTCATACCATTGAACACTCTATTAAATGCTAGCAAATGATGATTAGGATGATTAATTTGATTCTTAATATTAAAGAATTAAAAAAATGAGTTTACAAAATTTTTAATTCGATAAAGATGGTAATTGAATAAGTGTTGTTCGAAAATTATTTTCATTCGATAAGCATTTTAACAGATTCCTAAACATTTTTATACTTTGCTTTTATTAAATATGCTTGAAAATATCGCGCAGTGATTTGAGACAAAAGTTACAATAACACCATATTTAGACAAAACACATACAAAACAGATAACATTTTTATATTAATTAGATTGTAGATAATTTGTTTATCTGAAGTTATGAACACAATCCTAAGATTTTTTTTCCTTTTCATTCTTTGCAAAGATCATTCTTTTAGGTAACAGTTCAAATCTCATTCATGTCTAAAGAATCGAGGTTCAGTGTTCTGAAGTCCGCAGCCAGTAGTTATCCTGTCCCCTAAAAAATGTGGCATTAGAAACTATAAATTAATAAAATTAATTTGTTTGGAATTGTTTGGGAACCATTCCGATTTTTGAGCCATACTCGACTCTCTTAAGATGGCATTCTTGAAATTCAATAACCTCATGCTTTTCTGAAACGTAACCACGATTAGAATTTATGTCATTTAAAAACCACACGAACTGAATATTAGCGTAAATAAATACTTCAACTAGAGTCTGACAAAACATCTGAATAGGAACGCACTTCAAGGTAAGTTGTAAAAAAATACTTTATAAAACGTATAAATTTACCAAAAGAAAAATTGAAACCAACCAAAAATAACATTGAAAATATTTTTGGGAAGAAAAGGCTGGTGAAAAAATATTAAGAGACTAAATAAAAATTATAAAATTACTAAATTAAAGAACCAGTGGCGCTATCTTGCCATGGTATTCAAATAATTTATAAAAAAAAAATTGCAGATCCCCGAATATAGAAACTATATACTTGAAAAAAGTCTTCAAAAAGCAAAATGTTAACGAAGAAAATAAATCTTCAATTTGAACACTATCCACATTGACTAATCCCTTAACGCATTTGCCCGTGTCAGACGCGGGCAAAAGTTACCGGCAAATTTGTACATGCCCGTGTCTCATACGAGCGATATTGTATCTTGTGTTATTTTATTTCAAATGCCCGGCTGAGATCCGTTCTAGTAAAATTACCCAAACTAGAACCAATTCTAGTTTTACCCCACCCCTTAACATTCAAGTTCACCCCTGCAATTGCAAACAATACTCTATATCTATATATTCATTTTCTGTAAAAAAAATCAATATTTTTTCCCTTAGATTTTCCGGGGGAAAAAAACTCGTGCTTTAAGAGGTAAGGAAGAAGCAAAAACCTTTTGACATGAAATTCTTTCACGATTGTGTAATTAGTGAGATGGTAAACGTGCGTCTTAAAGTGTAATCTACGGGGAAACAACCTTCACGCACACATACACAAACATATATATAAACCGTAATCGATATGAAGCCCATCCTCAAGAGTCCCTTTCAAATCAACAGAAACCCGTCAATTCAAAGCTCAGCAGAGCAGAATGATGATACCTGCAGCAAGAAATAGTGAAACCACAATTTCCAGTATGTTTTCCTCTAACAAGGCCATATATGATGGAATTTTCAATATGCAGTTATGTGTAGGCTACACACACTAAATCTATATGGTGAACGTTCGAAGGGCTATCAGTAAAAGTACTCAGTGAACGTGTGATCGTAGATAATTCTTTAATTAAACAGACCGTGTTTGTATGTAAATAATACTTTTTTTATAGATATGACAAGACAAATAGCAGAATACAAACAAATTTATTAACATAAATATAGCAGATCATGGTCATTCTGCGTCCTTTCGCGACAAGTACAAGACGAGAATCAAGAGAGAATCCTCTCAGGTAGGGATATTTAATGGGGGAAATAATAGGAATGTCATAATTACGTTGCTAAGTGAAAGAATATAGTTGTTTTTTTAATACATAGCGTAGATGGTCTCGGGGCAAAATTTGTCCCCAAATAGTCACTGAGAAATGCATGTGTAAGCTATTCAAAATTAAAAATACACTAAAAGTTATACAGGATTACAGTTTAAATTCATATTAACGAAGGTTGTTATACAAACACATAAGCATAGATACTGTGATGAATGTCTTCTCACATCCATCAGTGTTTGGGAGTTAGAATCAGCCATAATCAGAACGAATCTTTAAATCAACTCCAATGACCCAGGGTAGGAAAGGCACCTTTAATTAAGTATTGGGGCAAAACTGAGGTAGAAGAGATATTTAATATTTAAATATAAATCGAGTCACTTTCTCAGAATGTTTTGGCAATATACATTCTGAATAATCGTAATTCCGTTCTCAGCTATTCGACATTAATCTAATCCACCTTATTGACTAAATCGTCAATTAACTATCTTTAATTATTCAAGAATTAGTCGTCGAGCAACTCTCGACTTTCTCACAGCTAATATCTGCTAATCGCTAACTTCTAACTCATAACCACTAACTCCTCGTACCTAAAGGTTAATGCTTAAATATCTCACCATTCATTTACATAAACCGTGTCTTCTTGTTCGGGAGAAAGTTTTCAACAGGAAATATTTAAAGAAAGTTTTTCCCAAGAGGATTAGTTGGAGGCTGGCGGATAGACCCGCTACATTACTGCTGGCCTTTCAAAATGGAACACCAAGAAGGACAAGAGATATACAAGTAAAATGTATGAGAAATAACACTCATTGTCTAAGATGAAACGAAAGAAGATATTAACTTCTACTAGATGAAGAAAACGAAGAAATTAGCATAGTGTGTTGCCTCTACAGAAGAAAATAACTGCTGCTACATGCCTCGACATTGAATGATGGAAGATTTGGATGAGTACACTCTGCCAAAGTTGATGTACACTAGTGTCCAAAAGTTAAGCATAATTGATAATTATGTGAAAGAAAAAGGAACTGTAAATCAGAATGGCGGGAAACGTGATATGCGAGTGTAAAATGATTGTAAAATAAGGAAGCAAATCAAAAGAATGATAATAATTAATTTTACTATCCAAAGTAGCAGTTTGAAAGAAAACTGAGCATAACAAGGATTCCCACTTTAAAGAAAAAAGGAAAGAAAACATTAAATAAAATACTGATGCTGCAGTTTAATAAGGCGTGTGGTCACCTCTCTGACAGCCAGGCACGCTGCACAGCGATTTACCATACTTGCTATGAGATGGTGAGAGTTGTGGGCTCAAACGGTTCCAACCTTCTTGGAGAGCTCTCTTCAGTTCTGTAACGGAGCTTGGTGGGTGCGAAAGGGCTGCAATTTGTCTCCCGAGCATATCCCATACATGCTCGATAGGATTTAAATCAGGGGAGTTCACAGGCCACGACATGCGCTGGATGTTTTCCGTTTCAAGGAAGTCATCAATCAGCACCGCTCGGTAACATGGCGCAGTATCATCCATGAATATGAAGTCAGGACCGACAGCACCTCGAAACAAGCGAACATAAGGCTCAAGAACTTCGTCTCTGTATCTTTGAGCAGTCACAGACCCCGTGTCACAGAAATGAAGGTCTGTGCGGCCGTCTATCATGATGCCTGCCCATACCAATACTCCTCTTGATGGAAAATGATGTCTTTCCGTTATGTTTCTTGGTTCAAAACGTGTTCCACGTTCTCTCCATATCGTTACATGCCGTGAATCACTACGTAGATTAAACCGGAGCTCGTCACTGAACATCACATTGGCCCACTCTCCCACACTCCAATGATGATGTTTCAAACTCCAGTTCAAACGAGCGTGCTTATGCGCAGACGTGAGGGAAATACAAGCTGCTGGTCTCCTGGCATACAGGCCAGCATGATTGAGTCTCCTGTAAACAGTTTGTCTCTAAATTCATATTCCTGTGGCGACTGTGAGAGCTGAACCCAGTGTTCTGGCAGTACTGCCCCTCTGACGTCGCGCACTTATTACCAGATATCGGTCTTGGCGAGGGGTTATGACTCTTGGTCGACCTGATACTGGTTAACGGGTAACATCTCCCGTTCTTTGAAACATCTGCCACAGTCTTGAGATCACAGACTGGTCCACATTCAGAATTCGAGACACTTCGGTTTGTGATCGTGTGGATTCCAGCATTCCAACGATTCTTCCTTTCGTAAGCATGTCCAATTGACTTCTTTGTGTCATCATTCACCTTGTTTGATGGTTAACAACGTTCCTTCGCACAGCAGTTGCACGAAACTTGTCTGAACTGCCTATGCTGCGTGAATAGGTTTCTCTGCGTTCCGACATGCGCCGGTGTTTCGAGCAGGACGTAGTCGACTGAAAAGTTTTGCATAAACCCAGTGTTTCTTCTTCACCAATATGGAATAATTTTACGAATATTTACTCCATATTTTTCGCATTTTATGATTTATGCTTAACTTTTGGACACCAGTGTAATATAGCGGTATATAGCGGTGGTATATGCGGGGACAGTCATTCTTCAATCATTAATCAGACGTATTCGAAAGACATACATCGAGCGAGCAGGCAAGCCAAGACAACAATGCAATCTGGTGGACGAAGAAGTCTTGAACATAATGTGCCCTTTGTTTTCACGCTTTGTCCCATTAAGTGGGCACTGACAATGTCTTCAGATAAGAATGGGCAGTAAGTTGCAAAATAAGATAGTATACAATATATCGCAGGCATTGTATCGACAGTGTGTGTTAGGGAGTGAAATCCAACACCACACGAAGCCATAACACTGGATCCAGAACCATAATTTCGATGCATACGGTAATAGGTAAGCAACACACACATCTCTCTCTTTCTCTCTCTCTCTATATATATATGTGGTGTTTCCAAAATAAAATCAATCCTAAATGGGATTGCTGGTTGAAACATGAGTTGTCTGCAAAAGAAATATCTTGTCATTTTATCATATTCGGTCGTCCATTTCTACCATTCTATGATTCATACTGTAAAAGATTCATACATAAGTCTCTTATAAACCAGCAATTGTCAACGTAAATACATAGTGTGTTTGTTGTAAAGTAAACGTAATTATTTAAGTTTAAATCAACACGGGATCAAACATGTTTGGAGATCCCTGATATACGTAAATTTAAAAAAAAAATTGTAATAGAAGTAACAGCAAATTGGTAATTCAGTGAAAAATTAAAGAGATTCGTAAAAATTAAATCAACATTTCCATTACGAGACTGATAAAAAAAATTTCAATTAAAGATGGGTAACGAAGATAGGTTCCACAACATTTCTAATCTCCTAAAAGGAAGCGCTTGGTTTCCAAAAAGAAAAAGTCTTATCTACCTTTAAGTTTCTACGATAAAATAACCATGATAACGTACAAAGTCAGCCGTATTGAGAGATCAGACACACTTTACAATTAGCCTTTCTTTGTTCTGGTTACATCCTGCATTGGCGTGCTCTTAATTTTCTCTCGCTTCAACATGGTCAAACCAATACTCGGATATTGGGATTTTCGAGGATATGTGGAACCTATTAGGTTTCTCCTTCATTACAAGAAAGTTGATTTCGAAGATAAGCGTTATAACGTCCATACGGATGACTGGCTTAAGGATAAGTTCAATTTAGGACTTGATTTTCCAAATCTGCCTTACTACATAGAAGGTGACCTTAGAATAACGCAGAGCTCGACAATCATACAGTACTTGGCACGAAAATATGGCATGGATGGAAAGGACGAAAAGCAAAAGGTCCGGGTATCATTAGCTGATCTGGAATTAATTGACTTGAGAACGGCTTTGTGCAGACTTTTGTACAGTAATCATTATGAAGTACTGAAAGAAGACTTTATCAAAAAGATTCCTGATATGATGAAGCAGTAGGAAAAATTCCTGGGAGACCAAAAGTATTTGGCAAGAGATAATATCACCTATGTGGATTTCATGGCGTACGATTGCTTTGACATGTACAAACTGTTTCAAAAGAATGCTTTGGATGGTTGCCCGAATCTGCAAGCCTACCAAAACAGGATGAGGAATTTACCTGAGTTACAGGGTTACTTCAATTCACCTCAATGCAAGTTATGGCCCATTTTTAAACATTCGACCATAGCAAAACCTTTGAGTGACCTTCTTCGTAAGGACTCCCCTTTCCAATTTTATGCTGAACAGCAGGCAGCATTTCAAAAATTAAAATACTTACTTTCCTAACAACCCGTTCTAAGTATTTTTAATCAAAATTCTCCCACTGAGATTCACACTGACGCGTCAATTGACGGTTTGGGTGCAGTCCTACTCCAAAAATCCATACAAGACAATCAGTTTCACCCTGTATTCTACATGTCAAAAAAGACATCAGACAATGAAAGAAAGTACACTAGTTTTGAACTAGAAGTCTTTGCAGTGGTAGAAGCACTTAAAAAGTTTCGCATCTATGTACTAGGAACATCATTTAAAATTATTACTGACTGTGACGCCCTCGTCAAAACACTAAGTAAAAAAGAGCTTAACCCCAGGATAGCCAGATGGGCACTTTATCTCCAAGAATTTAACTATACAATAGAACACCGTACAGGCTCAAAGATGGCTCACGTGGATGCTCTCAGTCGACCTCCACATTGTATGCTAATCCAAAATAGTGTCCATCTTCTATTTCTCAAAGCACAACAGGCTGATGACCAAATCACAGTGATAAAGACGCTTTTAGAAACTACGCCGCATGATAACTATATCGTAAAAAACAAACTTCTGTACAAAACAGTCAATGGCACCGATTTACTAGTGGTACCTGACGAAATGCAGGCTAATATCATTAAAACTGCACATGAACGTGGCCATTTTGCTGTTCTACGCACACAAGATTTAATTAGCAAAGACTTTTACATCCCACGACTTAAAGACAAAGTTGAAAAGTGCATTCAAAACTGTGTTACATGCATTCTCACAAACCGAAAACGTGGTAAACAAGATGGTATGCTTAACCCGATAGAAAAGAACGACTTACCACTCCATACATTTCACCTAGATCATTTGGGTCCTCTAGCGACAACTTCTAAGAAATACAAGCACGTTTTTGCAGTGATAGACGCATTCAGTAAATTTACATGGCTGTATCCCACTAGATCTACGGACGCTGCAGAAGTCATAAAACGATTAGAAAACTAACGACATGTTTTCGGAAACCCCGCTAGGATTATCACTGATAAAGGATCCGCATTTACTTCCTCCGCATTTGAAGATTACTGTAATAAGCAAAACATCCTTCATATCTCCATTACAACTGGTCTCCCAAGATCTAATGGCCAAATTGAAAAACAAAATTCCACCATCATTGCTGTGCTGTCAAAACTTTCTGTCGACGATCCTGAGAAATGGTACTCTCACGTACCCCACCTGCAAGAAATCCTGAACTCAACTTTTCAAAGAAGCATCAAGAAGACTCCATTTGAACTCCTTTTCGGCCCCAAGATGAAGTCTTGCCAGGACATTGAGATAGTCCAACTTCTTAACGATGAGATTACAGCTCAATTCCAAGAACAACGTGATGCTCGCCGTCAAGATGCCAAAAAGCAAATCTACAAGGTTCAAGATGAGAATCGCCGCACGTACAATCTCCGGCCCAGACAAGCTCATAAATATCAACTACACGACCTAGTAGAAATTAAACGCACTCAGTTTGGTCCAGGCTTGAAACTTAAGATAAAATTCCTCGGACCATACAAAGTTACAAAAGTCAAGCACAATGACACTTATGACGTAGAAAAGTGTGCTTTCGTCGACGGACCATCAAAAACGTCTACTTGTGCAGAATTCATGAAACTCTGGCCAAACCAAATTAACTCTACATGATTTCTCCATTAAAAACTGTTCACAATTTTTCTTCCTGTGAAAGACTTTCGTTATAGACATTATCAACAGACTTTTCATTTATTTTTCTGAGTTTGGTTGGAATAGGAGTTAGAAATTTTTTCCCTGTTCAAGACGTCTCCCCTGCCAAATATCCAAAAAATGTGAAAATTTTTTATTGCAATAACTTTTGATCTAATTGAAATTTTGAAAAGCGCTACATGTATTCGTGATCAGCGTCGGATTTTACATAAGAAAATTGAGTTTGGTTGGAATAGGAGTTAGAAATTTTCTCCTTGTTCATGACGTCTCCCCTGCCAAATATACAAAAAATGTGAAAATTTTTTGTTGCAATAACTTTTGATCTAATTGAAATTTTGAAAAGCGCTACATGTATTCGTGATCAGCGTCGGATTTTACATAAGAAAATTGAGTTTGGTTGAAATAGGAGTTAGAAATTTTTCCTTGTTCATGACGTCTCCCCTGCCAAATATACAAAAAATGTGAAAATTTTTTATTGCAATAACTTTTGATCTAATTGAAATTTTGAAAAGCGCTACATGTATTCGTGATCAGCGTCGGATTTTACATAAGAAAATTGAGTTTGGTTGGAATAGGAGTTAGAAATTTTTCCCTGTTCATGACGTCTCCCCTGCCAAATATCCAAAAAATGTGAAAATTTTTTATTGCAATAACTTTTGATCTAATTGAAATTTTGAAAAGCGCTACATGTATTCGTGATCAGCGTCGGATTTTACATAAGAAAATTGAGTTTGGTTGGAATAGGAGTTAGAAATTTTTTCCCTGTTCATGACGTCTCCCCTGCCAAATATCCAAAAATGTGAAAATTTTTTATTGCAATAACTTTTGATCTAATTGAAATTTTGAAAAGCGCTACATGTATTCGTGATCAGCGTCGGATTTTACATAAGAAAATTGAGTTTGGTTGGAATAGGAGTTAGAAATTTTTCCCTGTTCATGACGTCTCCCCTGCCAAATATCCAAAAAATGTGAAAATTTTTTATTGCAATAACTTTTGATCTAATTGAAATTTTGAAAAGCGCTACATGTATTCGTGATCAGCGTCGGATTTTACATAAGAAAATTGAGTTTGGTTGGAATAGGAGTTAGAAATTTTTCCCTGTTCATGACGTCTCCCCTGCCAAATATCCAAAAAATGTGAAAATTTTTTATTGCAATAACTTTTGATCTAATTGAAATTTTGAAAAGCGCTACATGTATTCGTGATCAGCGTCGGATTTTACATAAGAAAATTGAGTTTGGTTGGAATAGGAGTTAGAAATTTTTTCCTGTTCATGACGTCTCCCCTGCCAAATATCCAAAAAATGTGAAAATTTTTTATTGCAATAACTTTTGATCTAATTGAAATTTTGAAAAGCGCTACATGTATTCGTGATCAGCGTCGGATTTTACATAAGAAAATTGAGTTTGGTTGGAATAGGAGTTAGAAATTTTTCCTGTTCATGACGTCTCCCCTGCCAAATATCCAAAAAATGTGAAAATTTTTATTGCAATAACTTTTGATCTAATTGAAATTTTGAAAAGCGCTACATGTATTCGTGATCAGCGTCGGATTTTACATAAGAAATTGAGTTTGGTTGGAATAGGAGTTAGAAATTTTTTCCCTGTTCATGACGTCTCCCCTGCCAAATATCCAAAAAATGTGAAAATTTTTTATTGCAATAACTTTTGATCTAATTGAAATTTTGAAAAGCGCTACATGTATTCGTGATCAGCGTCGGATTTTACATAAGAAAATTGAGTTTGGTTGGAATAGGAGTTAGAAATTTTTTCCCTGTTCATGACGTCTCCCCTGCCAAATATCCAAAAAATGTGAAAATTTTTATTGCAATAACTTTTGATCTAATTGAAATTTTGAAAAGCGCTACATGTATTCGTGATCAGCGTCGGATTTTACATAAGAAAATTGAGTTTGGTTGAATAGGAGTTAGAAATTTTTTCCTGTTCATGACGTCTCCCCTGCCAAATATCCAAAAAATGTGAAATTTTTTTATTGCAATAACTTTTGATCTAATTGAAATTTTGAAAAGCGCTACATGTATTCGTGATCAGCGTCGGATTTTACATAAGAAAATTGAGTTTGGTTGGAATAGGAGTTAGAAATTTTTTCCCTGTTCATGACGTCTCCCCTGCCAAATATCCAAAAAATGTGAAAATTTTTTATTGCAATAACTTTTGATCTAATTGAAATTTTGAAAAGCGCTACATGTATTCGTGATCAGCGTCGGATTTTACATAAGAAAATTGAGTTTGGTTGGAATAGGAGTTAGAAATTTTTTCCCTGTTCATGACGTCTCCCCTGCCAAATATCCAAAAAATGTGAAAATTTTTTATTGCAATAACTTTTGATCTAATTGAAATTTTGAAAAGCGCTACATGTATTCGTGATCAGCGTCGGATTTTACATAAGAAAATTGAGTTTGGTTGGAATAGGAGTTAGAAATTTTTTCCTGTTCATGACGTCTCCCCTGCCAAATATCCAAAAAATGTGAAAATTTTTATTGCAATAACTTTTGATCTAATTGAAATTTTGAAAAGCGCTACATGTATTCGTGATCAGCGTCGGATTTTACATAAGAAAATTGAGTTTGGTTGGAATAGGAGTTAGAAATTTTTTCCCTGTTCAAGACGTCTCCCCTGCCAAATATCCAAAAAATGTGAAAATTTTTTATTGCAATAACTTTTGATCTAATTGAAATTTTGAAAAGCGCTACATGTATTCGTGATCAGCGTCGGATTTTACATAAGAAATTGAGTTTGGTTGGAATAGGAGTTAGAAATTTTTCCCTGTTCATGACGTCTCCCCTGCCAAATATCCAAAAAATGTGAAAATTTTTTATTGCAATAACTTTTGATCTAATTGAAATTTTGAAAAGCGCTACATGTATTCGTGATCAGCGTCGGATTTTACATAAGAAAATTGAGTTTGGTTGGAATAGGAGTTAGAAATTTTTTCCTGTTCATGACGTCTCCCCTGCCAAATATCCAAAAAATGTGAAAATTTTTTATTGCAATAACTTTTGATCTAATTGAAATTTTGAAAAAGCGCTACATGTATTCGTGATCAGCGTCGGATTTTACATAAGAAAATTGAGTTTGGTTGGAATAGGAGTTAGAAATTTTTTCCCTGTTCATGACGTCTCCCCTGCCAAATATCCAAAAAATGTGAAAATTTTTTATTGCAATAACTTTTGATCTAATTGAAATTTTGAAAAGCGCTACATGTATTCGTGATCAGCGTCGGATTTTACATAAGAAAATTGAGTTTGGTTGGAATAGGAGTTAGAAATTTTTTCCTGTTCATGACGTCTCCCCTGCCAAATATCCAAAAATGTGAAAATTTTTTATTGCAATAACTTTTGATCTAATTGAAATTTTGAAAAGCGCTACATGTATTCGTGATCAGCGTCGGATTTTACATAAGAAAATTGAGTTTGGTTGGAATAGGAGTTAGAAATTTTTCCTTGTTCATGACGTCTCCCCTGCCAAATATCCAAAAAATGTGAAAATTTTTTATTGCAATAACTTTTGATCTAATTGAAATTTTGAAAAGCGCTACATGTATTCGTGATCAGCGTCGGATTTTACATAAGAAAATTGAGTTTGGTTGGAATAGGAGTTAGAAATTTTTTCCCTGTTCATGACGTCTCCCCTGCCAAATATCCAAAAAATGTGAAAATTTTTTATTGCAATAACTTTTTGATCTAATTGAAATTTTGAAAAGCGCTACATGTATTCGTGATCAGCGTCGGATTTTACATAAGAAAATTGAGTTTGGTTGGAATAGGAGTTAGAAATTTTTTCCTTGTTCATGACGTCTCCCCTGCCAAATATCCAAAAAATGTGAAAATTTTTTATTGCAATAACTTTTGATCTAATTGAAATTTTGAAAAGCGCTACATGTATTCGTGATCAGCGTCGGATTTTACATAAGAAAATTGAGTTTGTTGGAATAGGAGTTAGAAATTTTTTCCTTGTTCATGACGTCTCCCCTGCCAAATATCCAAAAAATGTGAAAATTTTTTATTGCAATAACTTTTGATCTAATTGAAATTTTGAAAAGCGCTACATGTATTCGTGATCAGCGTCGGATTTTACATAAGAAAATTGAGTTTGGTTGGAATAGGAGTTAGAAATTTTTTCCCTGTTCATAGACGTCTCCCCTGCCAAATATCCAAAAAATGTGAAAATTTTTATTGCAATAACTTTTGATCTAATTGAAATTTTGAAAAAGCGCTACATGTATTCGTGATCAGCGTCGGATTTTACATAAGAAAATTGAGTTTGGTTGGAATAGGAGTTAGAAATTTTTTCCTGTTCATGACGTCTCCCCTGCCAAATATCCAAAAAATGTGAAAATTTTTATTGCAATAACTTTTGATCTAATTGAAATTTTGAAAAGCGCTACATGTATTCGTGATCAGCGTCGGATTTTACATAAGAAAATTGAGTTTGGTTGGAATAGGAGTTAGAAATTTTTTCACTGTTCAAGACGTCTCCCCTGCCAAATATCCAAAAAATGTGAAATTTTTTTATTGCAATAACTTTTGATCTAATTGAAATTTTGAAAAGCGCTACATGTATTCGTGATCAGCGTCGGATTTTACATAAGAAAATTGAGTTTGGTTGGAATAGGAGTTAGAAATTTTTTCCCTGTTCATGACGTCTCCCCTGCAAAATATCCAAAAATGTGAAAATTTTTATTGCAATAACTTTTGATCTAATTGAAATTTTGAAAAAGCGCTACATGTATTCGTGATCAGCGTCGGATTTTACATAAGAAAATTGAGTTTGGTTGGAATAGGAGTTAGAAATTTTTTCCCTGTTCATGACGTCTCCCCTGCCAAATATCCAAAAAATGTGAAAATTTTTATTGCAATAACTTTTGATCTAATTGAAATTTTGAAAAGCGCTACATGTATTCGTGATCAGCGTCGGATTTTACATAAGAAAATTGAGTTTGGTTGGAATAGGAGTTAGAAATTTTTTCCCTGTTCATGACGTCTCCCCTGCCAAATATCCAAAAAAATGTGAAAATTTTTATTATTGCAATAACTTTTGATCTAATTGAAATTTTGAAAAGCGCTACATGTATTCGGTGATCAGCGTCGGATTTTACATAAGAAAATTGAGTTTGGTTGGAATAGGAGTTAGAAATTTTTTCCCTGTTCATGACGTCTCCCCTGCCAAATATCCAAAAAATGTGAAAATTTTTTATTGCAATAACTTTTGATCTAATTGAAATTTTGAAAAGCGCTACATGTATTCGTGATCAGCGTCGGATTTTACATAAGAAAATTGAGTTTGGTTGGAATAGGAGTTAGAAATTTTTCCTGTTCATGACGTCTCCCCTGCCAAATATCCAAAAAATGTGAAATTTTTTATTGCAATAACTTTTGATCTAATTGAAATTTTGAAAAGCGCTACATGTATTCGTGATCAGCGTCGGATTTTACATAAGAAAATTGAGTTTTGGTTGGAATAGGAGTTAGAAATTTTTCCCTGTTCATGACGTCTCCCCTGCCAAATATCCAAAAAATGTGAAAATTTTTTTATTGCAATAACTTTTGATCTAATTGAAATTTTGAAAAAAGCGCTACATGTATTCGTGATCAGCGTCAGGAATTTTA
>BMAO01003995.1:0-23027 GCA_019973975.1 Trichonephila clavata | reverse complement strand
ATTATAAATTCAAAAATATGGTACTGCACATAACCCAACATTGTAATCTGGACAGTAGAATCTTGTTTCTCTTTTTACTTTCTTCTCTTTACTGTCTCTCTTTGACCAGCAAATAATACACTATTGTGTTGGATTAGTTTTTTTTCTGTTGCGGAAATGCAGTCAACAAACTGTCTTTCAAACAAGCTTGAAAGGAGCGCTTGCTTATCAAATTTAAGGTATATAAGACTAATAGTTCGGCAGAACTCCTGAAGAGTGTGTGAATGAGTGACTTTATCATTATTCTTTTAAAAAAAGCAGATTAATATCTATGCCTTAGCGTTAGGTGTTCGAATGTAAAAATTTTTTAACCTTCATCCCTTGTTTTAAGATGAACCGGACTTAAATTACTAAAACGCAAGTTTAATTAACTTACACACTCCCTTAACACCGCTTCCCAAAGAGTGTATTTCCATAATACCCACGTTTTATTGAATCTGCGTTGGCCCTAATAAACATGCGTATCAATTTTAAAATTTGTAAATCTAGTATTACAAAACCGGGAAACATTTTTTTATCTATATCTCCGTAACAAATTGAGCCTCGATTTCCACGAAAAAGCCGTTCTTTGCCTAACAATACTCAACAAAAGGAACATAAAAATTTCAAGTATGTTGTTCTACGTTACAAAAACGCAAACACATAATCATCCCTTAATCACATCCACTTAGCTTTTTGAAATCTCCTTGATAATGGGTTGACTTAATATCCGTTCTTAGCACAGATATATTCAACAAACGAAATATACGCAGCAGATTACACATATGTTGGTTGAATATTTCAAACATTAGGATTTGTATGTATACTCGTATCATATCCTTATCCTTCCCGTTAGAAGTCAATATAATCAAAACTCGTTTCAAGAGAAAGTAAAAGAAACAGGCTTTCGAAAGTTTAAATCTGTACGAGTAATAGTTCGATAATAGGTGTTTTTATATATCTTGTAACGCCCCTTTCCTTCTCGTACTGTCTTATTATTTGATTTCTGCCAGATACGTTCTTAACGCATCTCTATTTAAATGAACAAATTTACCTACCATATTTCAAGTATGTAAACCGATGCTTCTCAAACTTTCAATGTTTGCGACCCAATATTAAATCATAATTTTCATCGCGCCCCCATTCCTAACAATAACAATGTATTGAATTCAATGCTACTATACTTTGACTTTAAAGCTACAATACGACTTTAAACTCTTAAGTGCTCCAGACACATATGAACGTCTCGTTCACTGCCTTGGACGTATATATACGTCTTTCCGAAGTATGATCATTTCTGTGCACATCATCCATACAATTATTTCGAAGGCTTTGGAAGGCAATAAAAGGACCTCCACAGAGTGTGTTTGGAAGGATTTACTTATTTCAGAGGATTTGCTTATTCATTCCTCCCTCCTCCTCCATACATCACTTACGTGTGCCTACGAGGAAAATGGTGGCATTGGGGAGCAAATCGCATAACTTTTTATCTGCAGTTAAAGGGGTTGATTATAAACCGTACAAATTATAGAGATAAGTGTTAATTTTTGTAGATAGTTTAAAATTTGACAGGCCCTTGGAGTCACTGGCAATTATTAAACATGCTCTAATAGTATTGTTACATTAATTATGGAATACATTGCGTACAGTACTGGAGTATTTATAAGGTTATTCTATCAGAGTAAATGTGTATTATACTTTTTTTGTTATGTGAGAATCTATTCTGCTTGTTTGCTTTCAGTAAATTAATAATTTTTTAAAATTATCTTTTCTTACTACTTTTTAATGTGCTCGCGCGCCCCTCGTAGTGTTATCACGCTCCCTTGGGGGGCGCCACACAGTTTGAGAAACGCTGATGTAAATCTTGCAGTTGCGGAGAAATCGGGATGAGTGAGGGAGTCTCTTTCTTATTTTATAAATATAAATAACACTCTATAATATATTTCCTTTTTGAACTTTGTAATAAATCGCTGAGTGCAAATAATAAATTACAGATTTTAGGTTTGAATGAGAAAATAAAATTTAAGAAATTGCTATATAATATTGCTTGCATGTAAATAACTTATTAATAACCTATTTACCTGAAAAATTATTATTTTCCTTCAGAATTCCAGTATAAATCAAATAATTCGTAAAAAAATAAGAATTAATTACCAAGAAACCAAATTACAATTCAGATTGAATGATATTTTTGGTTTAGTTATATGCTTTCAAGGAATTAATTGAATTTTCTAAAATGATATAAATATTAAAGCAAACAGATTGTAGAAAAACTATTAAAATTTGGTTAAATAACGAAACAAATTGAAAAAAGAAATCTTAAAGTAATCTTTCTTCATAGTATCCTCGCACGATTATACTGCTGCATACGGTTATCTAAGTAATAAATACTGTTTACATTATTAATTAACCATTTTTAGGAGTGAAAAACTATATAAAATAATATGTTAAATGGTGTTTTTGTAATGCAAAGGTAAGCACACAATAACATTATGATATTATTGCATAATTATTAGATTAATTTAATTTATTCAGATGTTAATTATTTATTCTGTCTTATATATTTAAGTCATTTACAAACATAGTCAGTTCTAATAAACATTGAAAAACTAATAAAAACTCACATTTATGTAATATAAATGTTCAGTTTCAAGAGAAACAAATAAATTGGCTGCAATTAAACTGCACTAAACAAGTTCAAATCTATTCAAGAATTTGAATTATCATTCAATTAATCTGTTCATGATGAATAATTGGAGATGCAGCATCAATTATGCAGTTGGATTGCTCAAAACTTTTAATTGAAAAGGATCATTCTCTGTTTTAACGTCGTAAGTGAACTCTGAAATTAATGCACAGATGGAGATGTCACCGCGCCATTTTATAAATACAAGTTTAAAAGGAGATGCCATAGAAAAACCTATATTACCTCTATTTTAAAAATGATTCAAGCCAATTAAGAACTCTAAATTTGGAGTAAATTAGATTAGTAAGATAATGTATTTTTCTTTCAAATAGGTGATGAGTATCACTAATTACCATTGCAGACCTTATGTATTTTTTCGGTAGCTGGTATCACTCTTCAGTGTGGCACCATATAGGTGGATACCAATCGGCACAATGTAAATTTGAAACCCAGTTTTCTCCCCAGTGAATGGTACCTCAGCGCTGATGATGCAAAATTTTAATCGAAATTTAATTTTGTTTAGAATACTCAAGCGAAAAAAACAACCTAGAGATATGTAACATGTCGTATAATTGCATGAAATGGACACTGAGAATTCCTGTCAGTATGAAAATCCACCGACTTGGGGGGTCGGGGTCGAAACAGCAAATTTGAGCGTACAAGACCAGTTCCTAGCCAAATACGCAAACCAGCCAGCAGTCAGAAAAATGTGAAATCAGTATTTTTAATGCATTGATGTACCTAATCAAAAACACTACCTGACAGTGCAAAATAAATAAATAAAATAGTGTTGCAGTAAGTGTAATCTGAATTATATTTAAAATATATATGTACACTGGTGTCCACAAACACAAACACAAAAGTTAAGCATAAATCGTAAAATGCGAAAAACATGGAGTATATATTCGTAAAATTATTCCAAATTTCTTGCGGATATTAATTGGGTGAAGAAGAAACCTTGGGTTTATGCAAAATTTTTCAGTCTACTACGTCCTGCGCGAAACGCCGGCGCATGTCGGAATGCGGAGGAATAGATTCGGGCAGCATAGGCAGTTCAGACAAGTTTCGTGCAATTGCTGTGAAAAAGAACGTTGTTAACCCTCAAACAAGATGAATGACAGAACAAAGACGTCAATTGGGCATTTTTACGAAAGGAAGAATCGTTGGAATGCTGGAATCTTCACGATCACAAACCGAAGTGTCTCCAATTCTGAATGTGGACCTGTCTGTGATCTCAAGACTGTGGCAGAGGTTTCAAAGTAAGGGAGATGTTACGCAACAACCAGTATCAGGTAGAGCAAGAGTCACGACCCCTCGCCAAGACCGATATCTGGTAATAAGTGCGTGACGCCAGAGGGGCAGTACTGCCACAGCACTGGATTCGGTGCTCACAGTCGCCACAGGAATACAAATTTTGAGACAAACTGTTTACAGGAAACTCAATCATGCTGGCCTGTATGCCAGAAGACCAGCAGTTTGCATTCCCCTCACGTCTGCGCATAAACGCGCTCGTTTAAACTGGAGTTTGAAATATCAACATTGGAGTGTGGGAGAGTGGGCCAATGTGATGGTCAGTGACGAATCTCGGTTTAATCCGAGTAGTGATTCTCGGCGGGTAACGATACGGAGCACGTTTTGAACCAAGAAACATAACGGCATTTTCCATCAAGGGGAGTAATGGTATGGGCAGGCATTATGATGGGCGGCCGCACAGACCTCCAATTCTTTGACACGGGGTCTGTGACTGCTCAAAGATACAGAGACGAAGTTCTTGAGCCTTATGTTCGCTTGTTTCGAGGTGCTGTCGGTCCTGACTTCATATTCATGGATGATAATGCACCATGTCACCGAGCGGTGCTGATTGATGACTTCCTTGAAACTGAAAACATCCAGCGCATGCCGTGGCCTGTGAACTCCCTCTGATTTAAATCCTTTCGAGCATGTATGGCATATGCTCGGGAGAAAAATTGCAGCCCTTTCGCACCCACCAAGCTCCGTTACAGAACTGAAGAGAGCTAGCTCAACAAGAAGCTTGGAACCGTTTGAGCCCACAACTCATTCATCATCTCATAGCAAGTATGGTAAATCGCTGTGCAGCGTGCCTGGCTGTAAAATGTGACCACACGCCTTATTAAACTGCAGCATCGGTATTTTATTTAATGTTTTCTTTCATTTTTTCTTTAAAGTGTGAATCCTTGCTCTGCTCAGTTTTTTTTCAAACTGCTACTTTGGATAGTAAAATTAATTATTATCATTCTTTTGAATTGCTTCCTTATCCTATAACCATTTTACAGTCGCATATCACGTTTCCCGCCATTCTGATTTACAGTTCCTTCTTTATACACATAATTATCAATTATGCTTAACTTTAGGACACCATTGTATATGTATATATATATATATATAAAGGTGAAAAGCGACTTAGTCTCACTCACTCACTCACTCACTGACTAATCACGATATATCTAGAACTATTCAACCTACAGGCTTAAAGTTCGGAAGGCATATTCCTTTCATAGATTAAAGTTTCACAGAGAAAAAAATCAAAGTTTGTGCATTAGTCTCATTTTTAATTCTATTTTTAAATTTCCACTACTTAGATTTGCATTAAAAATGTCCGTAAAAATTGCATAATAAGCCTATAAGTAATACTTTTCCACCTTTGCATTTGTTTGAAAAGTTAGAAGTGACACGCATAAAATTATTTTTTTTTATTTGTAAGTGAAACTGTTCTTAAAATGTTTGGCTACCCTTGCACTGTATCAATACACGATACAATAATTTTATTTTGTATTATTTTTGTTTGTTCACTATTATTCTAAGAAACATCATAATCAGTTATTAAATTTAATTTCGCCTCATTTATTGTATCTATCTACCCTAAAATTGTGAATTTTGCCAAAAATTGACATGTCTTTTATGATTTTATTTTCTAGGCAATCCTATTAGGTTTATAAAAATACCAATTTTATTATTTTCCGTTCACTAAAACAAAAACTAAAAATGTTTGAGTAAAAGAAGTTGTCGCTACTTTAAGCAAGATATCATACTTTAAAACGCATTTTACTCCAAATGTGTGTGTTTTTAAATGATAAAAGGGGGCAAGTGATTACCAAAAAATTTGTGAAAATAATTTTCTAAAATATTTTGTGTATGTTCTACATAAAAGTAGAAGTGATTTAACCTTCAGTTTTGTCAATCACCGTTTCATTACAAAAATTCCAGTCCCTTATGTTAATATAACCATTTCAGGGATTTCATATATTATTTAAATATAAAGTGCTCTAGTTTTTGTAAAAACTAAAATATCTCTTATTCTGCAGGTCATTTCAAAAATGAATAACATAGCAACACATCAGAATGGAAAATTTGTTCATAAATCTTTGGTACAGAATGGGCCATGTTTATGTTATTTTTTGCAAACACTTTCCCATTTTAGTAATAATAATTTCTTTTTCTCTTTTTAATTTTACCAGATTTTCTTAAAATATATGAAACAAATCTAAATCCACGAAAAAATCCCTAAATATCCATTTTTTTAAAAATAAAGTTTTCGCAAGTAGTCAGATACCTCAAAATGTGGTTTTGAAATTCCTCAATTTCCACCAAAGGTAATGCATATTTAACTGTATATAGTAACCGAAATCTGTTTATTTAAATCTCTATTAATATTTTGTATAAAAGTGCTATTGATAAAAAATAATTAGTCTAAAATTATGTTGATATAAATGTTTATATGATTTGATACATACGATTCCAGTTATGGCCTTTATGCGTAATTGCTTCTAACACATTTGTCTATCTTAAGATTTCCATTAGAATATCCAGTAACATGCATTATAATTAATGTACATAATTTATAAAAGTTGTAATGCAACTTTTAAATGTACACGTCATCATTCATTTTTACAGATATTTTCAATTTTACTCTTACAAATAAAACATATATCACATTATTAAATCTTATTTATCTTTAAACTCAATGCAATTACATATTTTTATAGGTTATGTCAATGGTTCATTTGATGTATATTCTATTTCGTAGTTAGTATCGAAGGAACATTTCTAAACTTTGTGCGTTACTACGGTATGAATTCAAAACAAGGCCTAATTTGTTCTGCTAATCAATCAAGCTATTGGAGAAGCTTTCACGGTCTGACATTCAAATTAAATTCCCGTCACATCTCTATAAAGGAGGTGAAATTGGGCTATAGAGAAGGATATGTCGAATACGAGTACAAATTGCTGATACTATTTCCTGAGTTAACATCCGAAATATCTATTCCTTCAGGGAGACGTTGCACATACGCTTTCCTGTTGGGAAGAAAATGGCTAATTTCTCATATACCTTGAATGCGGTGCTCTTGTCTAAGCATGCTTCTGATATTATTATTAATTGAAGTTATTGTAACACTGTAGAAATATGCTCATTGACAAGTGTTCAGTTCCCATTGTGGTATAACAGAATATTTACCGTAAAAAGAGTTTGTGAAATGACTAAAGTATATAATGAAGTTAAAAATGTCCTAGTGTAGTTCATGTGAAATGTTTATGTTAAAAATATACTTTTGTATAAGGAAGCGTAATTATTTCTCATTAAACGTTATTACAAATAAAAACTCATAATATATAAATCTGTATAGTTATAACGTATATATTGCAGAGTAGTTAATGCGTATGAGTAGAAAATTTACTATTTAGTTAGTAAAAAAAACATATGCAGAAAAAAAAGCACAATTTGTTGGGGGGGTTTATGGTCCTTATTTATGTCTTAGCAAAAACAAATAAATTAGTTAATTGCTTTAATAATTTATTTCCATGATCTGATCTCATACAAGATTTTAAAAATTGCATGGTATGTGTGTTTCTTTTGTAAATTATGTAACCAAAACATATATTTAAGTATTATTTATTCAATTAATAACTTACAAAGTAGGGAGTTTGTTAAAAAATATATGAATTTGTTGTTAATAGGAAAATATTTTATTTAAAAGTCATTTACCAAATTTTACGAAAACTCGCATTCGAGATAAATTTCGAGTAGAATAAGAAATAATTAAAAAATGAATATTTTTTTTCTTTATTTGAAATTGTGTACTCAGGAAATACACGTTTATATAAATAAAAATGGTAATTGATTTTGGCTTAAACTACACATTGGGTTCCTTATTGAATATTAAACTCAAGTATTGATATGATGTTTGCTGATTTTTCAAAAAAAAAGTTTAAATTTTGACATTTTAAATTAGAAGAGAGAGAAACATTTAACAATATCTTTTAATTGTTGATCCTTAATACTTTTACTTCTGTATGAAAACTTGCTAAAACTAATTAAAGCAATTGTTTGAAGATTAAGCCTATTCTAACCCTCTGCAATGATCGTTTGAAAATAGTCATTTATTTTCCTTCAAAACATAAAAACTAAGTCCATTAATATATGTGTTAAAATCTTGCTAATTGAAAATAAAATTAATATATGCATGCAAAAATTAAAACATAAAAAATAAAAACAAGAATTTTAGTTTAATTGAAAAATACAGTTCAATTTTTAAAATAAATTAGAATTTAATTATGCTTTTTTTCAACTCCGAAATTAGTTAAACCCATCACATTGATAATTGCTCTTTTAGTATATAAAACTCTAAGGATATTGCAATGCGAGGAGGGAAAGTGAAATCTGAACTATCTCAAACTTAAACTACAACTCTGTTCCCTAGATGGCAAATGATAAGGTGATGTAAGCCAAGCCAGCTCTCCACGCACTTGACGTCATTAAGGCTAGCACCATTAGACTCGGTTAATGTTGCAGTAATATTTATGTAGAGTAATTTACCTTGTTTAAATCTTTACCTGCTTTTTAATTGGCTTGATGGGTTTGCAAAGCAGTTACTGCTAGTGCTTCGAAAAGGTAGTATTACAGGAAGAGGTTAAGGGATTACGAATTCCTTTTCCAGAATATTCTATGTTAAATGAGAGCGGAGATTTTCCCTTTCCCCTGATATTATTCTTTCATACGTAAGGTAAATCTCGTACGCAGTCGTCATGATTTGAGTAATAGAGTGAATGTGTCGTTTATGAACTAGTTTTAATTTGCTCATGACCAAATGAGATGACCTTTATAAACGGCTATCTAAATGGATCTTAAAGACATGGTAAATGACTGAGTTATATTCGGGTTAGTCGTAATGAAATTTTTCAAAAGCATAGTAAGACTAACATGTATAGAGTGACATACTAACGACCCGTTAAGGAAGGTTTGCTCGGTGACTCATATTCTCGTAAACTTTCCGACGAGAGGGAGTACTACACATTTACTGGGTCATTCTAAGGAAAATAAACGTTAATAATAATTATTTGCAATATTTCCTTAATAAAGGAACACTTAAGATAAGAAATATGTATTTAAGGCATTGGAAGTTTTATGTATATTAAATTCATATTATACATAAACCCCATTTTATTGAAATAAATGGTTTGGGGAATGCATATAAACGAAAGTCTTGTAATTCATTGAAACACGCACATGTGTTTTATCGAATGTAGAAAAATTGCAATTTTCATTGTAACACAAGTGCGTTTAAATAGCTAAAATTAATTACAGATGATAGATGTTTTTTATATATATTTGATACTTGTTTTAGAAAATGTGCAGAATGTGTGTGTGAATTATATATTAAGTGTTAAATTTTGAAAATTAGTGATATTCGAATCTGAAGTTTTGAATAGTAGTATTTATAATAATCATCCGTAATACACACACACACACAATTAAGTATATTTTACACTTTTGAGGTTTATTTAATATGCAGAAAAACGTGAAAATATTTATCTGCAATATTGCTTAGTAACCAATAAGTATCTTAAATTTATTTCACCAGCATACTAATTTTAATTTCTATAAAATATTTCAAATAAAATGTTTTATTTAATTATTTTTGTTTACTTAAAATTCTTTTAGGTAGATGTATTTACAATATACAAATAATACAAACTGTGTGTGTCAATAATCCGATTCTCATATATACTTAAGATTGAGTATTTCAAAATTTTAATGTGTTTTCTTATACAATTTTTTTTCATAATGTACGTACGTTGATGACTACTACTTTCCCATTACAAATATAATTTTTTAAAACTAAAATACTCAAAAATGTTACTTTTCTTTCATAAATTTAACAGGAATGTATTATGGGTATTTTTATGATTTCGTTTCGATCGAGGATTAAAATGTTAATGTTTTTTACAGCAGTATAAATATTTTCTACAAGCAAACGTTCACAATTATGTCTTCTTAAGTACGTTACCCTTTATGTGAAGTGTAGTAGACACTTCAAACTTGTTTAACTTTAAAATTTAAATAAATAACTTTAAAATTTTTTTAATAATAACTTTAAAATATTTAATCATGAATTTAATCCAACCTGAAAACAAGCATTATTTTCCAAGTCGCATCAAAATTATTATCTTTTTCCAGTATATTGCAGCCTGCGCTGACTACTTTGTAAACTTTACAGCAAACCAGATCCTTTTTACTTTTGTTCTCTATCTAAATATATATTTATTCCATTAAACCCTGAGTACAAATTTTATAGAATGCAGTGATGTAAAGCAAATTGAGAAAAAGCCAAACGTATCATGCAAATCAATCTGGAAATTGTCTTTCGATTATTTGTTTCATTAATTAGTTAAGTTGCACTTTTGAGCGACATGGGGTCTTTTGGTGGCATACCTCATTGTTATAGAACACTGTCAGATGACGAAGATGCTTCTAAGATGGCACTCCATTTTCAGAACTCCCATACCCCTCAACATGACTGACTTGAGATAGATTTAACATATCTCTCTCTCTCTATTTTTCTCTCTCTGTGTTATATAAAATGTTTAACAACAAGCCACTCTGATATAGAAAAAGATATATATACATCAAGCCATCTGCTATATAAAATTTAACATCAAGCCACTCAGATATATAAAAGTTTAACATCAAGCCACTCTGATATATAAAGGTTTGACATCAAGCCACTCTGATATATAAAAAGATTTTAACATCAAGCCACTCTGATATATGAAAAGGTTTGACATCAAGCCACTCTGATATATAAAAATAATAAAAGTTTAACATCAAGCCACTCTGATATATAAAAGGTTTGACATCAAGCCACTCTGATATATAAAAGTTTGACATCAAGCCACTCTGATATATAAAAACAAGATATAAAAAGTTTGACATCAAGCCACTCTGATATATAAAAGGTTTACATCAAGCCATCTTCTAAAAAAATTTAACATCAAGCCACTCTCTATATAAAAGTTTGACATCAAGCCACTCTGCTATATAAAAGGTTTAACATCAAGCCACTCTGATATATAAAAGGTTTGACATCAAGCCACTCTGTATATAAAAGTTTAACATCAAGCCACTCTGATATATAAAAGGTTTGACATCAAGCCACTCTGATATATAAAAATGTTTAACATCAAGCCACTCTGATATATAAAAAAGTTTGACATCAAGCCACTCTGCTATATAAAAAGGTTTAACATCAAGCCACTCTGATATATGAAAGGTTTGACATCAAGCCACTCTGATATATGAAAGGTTTGACATCAAGCCACTCTGATATATAAAAATGTTTAACATCAAGCCACTCTGCTATATAAAAGGTTTGACATCAAGCCACTCTGATGTATAAAAGGTTTGACATCAAGCCAATCTTCTAAAAAATATTTAACATCAAGCCACTCTTCTATATAAAAGGTTTAACATCAAGCCACTCAGATATATAAAATATTTGACATCAAGCCACTCTGATATGTAAACGGTTTGACATTAAGCCGCTCTGCTATATAAAATTTTTAAAATCAAGCCACTCTGATACATAAAAGGTTTGACACCAAGCCACTCTGATATATAAAAGATTTAACATCAAATTACTCTGATATAAAAAATGTTTGACGTCAAGCCACTCTGATATAAAATGTTTAACATCAAACTACTCAGATATAAAAAATGTTTAGCATGGAGCCATACATTCACTATTCGAAGAAAACAAAGTTTCCCACAAGCTCTTGATAATGGCTTTGTCTACCCTGGCCATCACTACGCCTGTTAAAGCAGTTTTTTTTTCAAAGGAATTTTAATACAACCCATGTAAAAATGTCTCCAAATCAGTCTTTCGAAGACAATAAATTTTATTTTTTGAGACTTACCTTTGCAAATTCCTTTCTTAATAGTAGATATGCTAAACTATTTATAACCAAACCATCACTAATTATTTATGCACATATGTATTGTTGTTACTTATGCCATGTGATCGACAGTAGCATCAGATCAAGGTCCACGAAATTCATCGCGACGAAGGGCTAGATTCTTACGCCTGTCGTTAGGCTTAACTTTCAGCATCATGCAGCTGAAAGTACAATTTTGCTCGGTTCCACCCCGATTTTGAGTGGAAACAAACTGGGGGTGTAGTAAGGGGCCTCCCACATCTCTTCCACCAACCTCACGAGATGACTTGTGGCACGACAGCTATTTTGCGTACAATCATGTCGCGCGCGAAGGCACCATACATTTACAAACACCAATGCAGAGATTTGAACCCAGGCCCTACGGCACCGCAGTCAGCGTCACTAGCCATTTTACCGGATGGGCGGATATGCATATATGTAAAATGCATAAATCTTATTAAGGAAAAAAAATATGATAAAAGACTATAATCTGTGACAAAAAGACGAAATTAAACTTTTCCATCATTGATTTTAATAATTTGTAGAAGTAAAGAATAGTTATGGAATGGGTGGTTTATTATTCATATAAAGAGAACAATTACAAATTTTTTTGTTGAGATCCTGGTAAAAATATTTCTGGATGTTCTAAAAATGAAAAACTTTTTTATATGTATGAGTGGGTGTGACTTGCTAGTGATTATTAAGTTTTCTCACTCACCGCCAAATTTATAGCTATCCTACTAAAAATTCCCTTTCAAAAATTGTTTTGGATTTGTTTTCTTAGAGAAAAAAACTCTTTAGAAGCCAAATGCTTTGTATTCGCTTAACTGTACCTTGGGGAATTTGCATAAGTATTCAAAACTAAATGAGCGTGTTCATAATGGTCGATGTAACTGTTTCCTGACTTTTCAAAAAAGAGGAAAAAAGTCCTTTGTGGATTAATCAAAAGGTTATTTTCGATCTATGGGTAAATGTATGAATTCAATTCAAGTAAAACAATTTTTTAATTAAATTATGTAAGAATGATTTCTATTTAATTAAAGCATTATTTTACTTACTGTAGTACACTGGACAATATTTAAATAGAGGTTATTAATTAATCATTTCCTCATTTACATTAAATGACCTAATTTCTTGGAAAAATTTAGCTATAAAAGAATTTATTTAAATAATTGTTCGAAACATAAAAGAAAAAAATAAAGTTAGTTTTAACCAAAATATGTGCTCTTAATTTCATAAAATTTTTTCGACGGTTATGAAAACACTTTTCTCGATTATTTAATAAACTGAAGCTTCATTTTTTTTCTGATCAGTTATTTTCATGCAGTATATTTTTGTCAATTTTTCTCAGTAGTTTTAATATATTACAATTTAAAAATGGAAGTGGACATTCGAATTCTAAATATGAAACTCCTTATAATAATGTGTATTTTTAAAACGCCTATATATTTTTAAGAACTAAATCAAGTGCAATTTAAATTTTTGTTTTAATAACATTTTTAATAGTTAAAACTTCACCATACACTAACACATTTTTGTAACTCTGTCATCAATATGCTTACAAGTTACGTTACTGAATATTATGATTTTTACTGAACGTGTGACGGATTTATACGGTCTTTTGATTAACCGTCTCTATTTTCTGTAAGATAATTTATTTATCTCAACCAATTTTCACCGAGACCAGGCGTGATTTATGCAAATAAGATAGATTATATAAGTTAGGGTTTCGCTAGATAAAGGACTTAAGTAAAGTGAAGAGATAGAAGAGTAAAGTTAAGTGAATTAGAGATCGAGAGTTCAGCACACAGTTGTTGAAATTCGTAGATAGCGGTTACGTGTGGAACTACGCGAGGAGAAGCTGATTGAAGATTGTAAAAATCCTTGTTACAGAGCGTGGATCCTTTACCCATTCCTCTAACCTGTAAAAAGGCAGAAATTATCAAGAAGGAACAGCCGATGTAAAAGATAAGGTCAGTGATTTTATTTAAGATATTGCGAATATTTGTACGTGGCGTAGCTGTAATTGTGTGTGTTTAAGCTTTCCTAGATTCAGTTGATATTCTGAATAGTCCGCTAGTAGTAATTCCCCTTTTCGTATTCCACTATTATTTATTTTTCTTAATAGAATTGTGTGTGTTTAACTTATGTGCTGAGTATAATCAATAAATCTATTTGATTTGCAATTATGTCTTTTGATCATTTAAGTCCTCCTACACATCTCGCAGTATATTCAGATAGACAAGGAATTGGTAGTGTAAGAGGTGGCTTTCAGTCACGACAAACGTAACGTTTTATTGAGGTAATATCACTCTACATTTTAGACGAAAGAGATGAAGACTAACTCTTCAAAATTTTACATTTAGAATTAGAATCCTTCTTGTAATTGTCAGAAAAAATAGGAAACTTTAATGGAACATAATTGGGCAAATGCAATGTTTTTGTTTTTCTTTTATTTCAAGATTTGTAGGTGCCTTTCTCCTGTTGATTTTGCTGTATTTTGCTTGTTCCATAAATAGTCCTTTAAATTTTCCCACGTCATTTAAGGATTTTTTTGCTCATTTTTTTGTGCTTGTTCGGCTACGAACAATAGCTTGTTATATACCATGGAGTCTGAACTCATTGGTTCAGATTGTTATCCATCATTTCTGTTAGGAACTTTTGGTTTCTCTTTTATTATCAACATGTTCAATGTTCTTAGACTCAATGTGGCTTTCGTTTTTAGCTTGTTCCATTAAGCTCGGGAAGGTTCTTTTTTTACATGGCAAAGTCATATTTACCCTTCCAATTATTTAACCCCGATTCTGATACATCTGTTTTGTCTGTTACGAAATACATTATTCCACATGAATTACATAACAGTTAATTACAAGCATAAACATTGAAACAAATTATAAACAATGGTCAACGCATACTGTGGACCGTTTATATGCAATCTCAAAGGAATGCGTCAGATGAAACAAGAAAAACCGCGTATTACACAGCTATTCGGACAAAGAAAATAGTTATGTCACTCCAACCCCAAATGAAGATACCAATCTGAATATGCGTACATGAAATTTAATAATTTCAAATTTAAAAACCATTGAATCATGTATGAAAAATTATTGTGGATATTGCATCTCTGTACTTGTTTAAATGAAAAAGTAAATTTGTACTATAGCAATCAAATAAACCTGAAAGTGTTTACAAAAAGTAATCAAATGTTATTAACAATCTTTAAAACTAAACTGATTTCAGTAAACATATACATATCAAAATAATGTACCATTCACATTTTTTGTGTGAGGAAGAAGTAAAGCAAAGAACAATAGTCTAGTACATGACTTTTTTAATCAAAAAAAATTCAGTGAAATAAGGTACTTGCATATTCTCAAACAAGACCGATTAACAAACCCAAAATTTTACACGAATTTAGTTTTTAAAATGAATTTAAACGCATTACATAGTTAAAAATATATATTATTAAAAAATGGATAATTTGCTAGTGTGTTTTAAATGATCAAATTATTTGATATTGGAATATATTTGTATATGGTTTAAATTGATTTTTTAGTACTAATAAGTATTTCCTCACAATTAATACGCAATAATGAAAATTGCAAAAAATTGTCGCTTAGTAATAAAAACATACATGCATCACAATCTAATCGGTGTGTGATCTTACTAATATCTTCCAGAAATTCATTGGCCAGATGAATCTTAGCCGCTATACATTTTCATAAAATACAATGAAACCAAAGAGATTGTAGCTTTGAAAAGAAGAACAAAGGCATTCTATGTTATCCTTATAACTAAACGCAATGAAAATTTAAGAAAATGCCAATGAATCTTATCCAATATGATGTCAAAGTATACTTATACTTTTAAACATTCACTAACGGTGGTGGCGTTATTCGGTAGCTTAGGATAAATAGATAATCCTTTCTTTCTACACAAATGATCGGCGATTCTCAATGGTTAAGCTGAACTCATGTATATCAATGAATTTAATAGTTCTCTACGAAACCATGACCCAAAGTTGATATGTTCTGAATCATGCTAAAAGTTTTGTCTTGTTAGCAGAAGTTAATGAGAAGCATACTACAGGCTTTCTTACAAGCTACATTATCTCATGAAGCTCTTGGAGACAATAACTGTTTGGACTTTATCAATGTGTGGTTTCAGGAATATTTCAAAATTTAAGGAAACTGTTAAGCCATGGTATAATGACTAGATATCAATCTTACATCGTAACAGTGGATCCTCAGTGACTTTGACCATGCATTAGCTTTACTAAACTTGCTTCATTGAACTATTTCTATAAATCTAGTCCCATTATGTATTATTCATTCATATTTCTAGCATTTTAATTCCATCGCTCATTTACTATTTTAAATCATATTCCTAACGCCATGACGTACTCTGTTTAAATGTTATTTATTTGTTATATTTTAAAAGTAAAATGAAATGCATTAAAATATTTGTATGTGTATGTGTGTGCGTGAGTGCGTACGTGAGTGTGTGTCTGGGTTAAATGCGCTTATAATGTTTTTTACATGCAATCACCTACGTGATCATGTACACCAGGGATGTCAAACACTTGGTCCACTGATTCTGTATAATTTTTTTTTAAATATCACGTTTTTAAAGTTTTTATCTTTTATTTTTAAATTTATTTTATGTAAACTGTTGTATATAGAAAAATCTACAATATATTTGCCTACTTCACATTCTTGTTTTAAAAGAAATCCTTTTTCATAATAGAAATGACCCTTAGATTACTTTTTTTTCTATTTTATTAAACGTTTTCATTTAAATTTGCAATAATGAATTAATTTTTATCAAATTTTGAAACGTATTATATACATTCTTAACTATAGATAATACCATGATTCTTCGTGTGTGCGACTTTTAATTCTGTTGTCCTTCTTTGTTTGGAGTGTTCAATCAAAAACAGGCTTTTAAAGGTGTTTTTAAAGTTAAGAAAATATTCAAGACGCCTAAGATAAAGAGCAATGTATATACTTAACCGTTTTTGGACGAAATATTATACTAAGAAGTTTTTTAATTAATATATAGTAGCATTTTAACAATGGGTTAAGAAAGATTAATTCAAGAGGAACTGTAATATGTGTTGTGTCCAAAACAAAGAATAAAATATACTTGATATCTAAAAACTCTATTTCAGTTGCTAAGGTATATAATCTTAAAATACAATATGACACAAATCATAATGCAAACTATGACGAATGTTTTGCAAAATTTAGTGAACAAAAATTGTCTGAATTGAGATTAAATTTTGAAGAATAATGAACTGTGAGCATTAAATTTGTTGAAGACTGTACAGATACTGTAAAAATTATATATTATCACATGTAATAGCGCAATCAGATCAAAATCATTTACTAAAAGGGAATTTATCTGCGATTGTTTATTTAAAATAGCGGAGGTATTATGTCCAGCACGAATAAATCAAATAAAAAACTGCTTATGCAAAAATATTGTAATGAGCAGAATTGATGAAATAGCTGAGAATTTGAGAAAGCAGAAGAATTCAACAGTATCTAAATTTTTATCGTATTTTATTCCACTATTGATGAAAGTACAAATATTCGAAATTTCACTCAGCTGATCTTTCTTACGAGTATTTATGGAATGGATGTTAATTTAAAAGTAACTGAAGTACTTTTTTAAATCATTCATATTCGTAATACAACCACACACAGTGGAGCTGATACTTTGAAAGTACTTTCAAATAATTCGAAGAAATATAAGTTACTATTGAAAAAGATGCATGATGGTATGAAGGTATAGATCCCATGACCAGAATTGTTAAAGGAGTTGTTGCTAGATTAAAAGAAACATGAAAGGATCATGCTAATAATGTTTTATGAACATATTTTTTTTGTATTATTCACCAGCATGTACTATGCTTTAAAGCATTAAATATAAGCCATGCATTAAAATAGGCATCAATATTGTAAATTATATTCGAGGTCAAAGACTTAATCATTATTTATTTGCTCTATTCTGAAAGATATAGAAAAATAATACAATGATCTATCATATTATACTAATAATTTCCAAATCATAAAGTGTTAAAATGCTCTATCCTCAGAATGGGCAAGGTCGATTCAGCCTTTCATCCCTTCAGTGGGTCGATAAAGTTTGCTTGGTGACTAAACACTGATTGTTTCGCGTCTCACTAACCACCACCTGATAGGCTCATTTACCTCAGTGTCAAACGGTCACATATACTGAGATGGGCACAGTAGGCGTTGGCCCTCATGGACTGCTGTGCCACTGAGTTAGTTTTAGAGTTTTGTTCCTGTTAAATGACATTTTGACAAAAAGCGACTTACTTATTTTAGAAGTTTTATCTCTCAATTTCGTAATTGTAGAAAAAGAAATTACATTTTTTTCTATGTATAACAGCTAAGAGACTAAAAATAATGTCATACTGAATTATTAGATGTTAAATCACTCATGAAATATAAATATGAGATTTAAGTTATTATTTTTTCTTATTAAATGTATACCACGTAGTGTCTTTATTAAAATTTGTGTTCTGGGCGATTACTTTGATTCAATTAAAAAGTATTTATAATTTATTTTCACAATATATTTAAACATAATACATAATTTAAATTTAACTTGAATGGAGATCTACCGTATATTGACTTTGTTTAAAAGCTTCGTAATTGTTTTTTTTATTAAAATCTCTATTATTTCACATAAGACATCATGGATGTATAATCAAAAGTGTTCCTTCCAGAAACTGAATTTATTAAGGGAATAATTTATTTTGATATGGATCTTGTGATTAGAAACATATATTTCGCACATTAATCTTTTCGAAACATGTTTCTTTTAGAACAAACGTACACTATATATTGTTTCCTCACGCGATTTTAAATATTGAAATATTGTGGGAATTTTAGATAGACTTTTAACATACTGTGAGGCTTTCTCATAGCGGCAGGTATGTAAAGTGAAAAGATCAATATTATGTGACGGAAATGCTTAAAAGAGATTCATAATGTATTTACTGAATAAATAGTGTTTCTTCAAATGATTTATTACGTAAACTCTTCATAGAAATACTTAAATGATCTTAGTTCTCCCTATCTGAATTTAAAAAGCATAATTTATTATAAAATTATAAAGTTTTGTTTAAATATTGAGTTTTACATTAAAGTTCATATTGAGTAAGCAAACGAAATAGTTTTGAACTCGTCATTTCTCATTGGAAAATGGTGTTATTCAGAAGACAACTTATTTTACAAAACTGCAAATTGGGCAAGGAGCACGCACGGTTTGTGTGTGTGTGTGTGGGAATTAACTATCAATCCGCATTGTCTTAGTTGAATCAAAACAATGAACGTTTTTGACCGAATACTTCATACTACGACATGTGGCAGAATGCATTAGGAATAATGGAGACGCACTATCCTATTAGGAGTTATAACGATGCATTTTTACCAATAAATATTATCATAATAATTCATTGTTAATAATTTATTTCTTATCGAGAGTACTAACTTGCTTCATTATGCCATCCCGATCCAGCTCTTATTTCTAGATGCAAATATTTGTTATTGATTGTATTTTCTGCTTGCATTAATTTTCTTGAAATGTTACTTTTATCTTCAAATACCTTCATAATTTATTTTCATTTGTCAAAAAAAACATAATTAAAAAAAACCCTTTTGAGCATATTTAGAACGTTTGGGAAAAATACTTTGAAACTCTAAAACTATTTCAAAGCCAATTATCATTTCTATAATTTGTATAAGAACATTTAAAACATGTCACAACATTAAAGCAAAATGAATCATTATATTAATTTTAATCTAAACGAGAATAACCAGTATATTCATATTCCACAAAGCACCTAATCTCTTTACCCCTGTTACATGAACATATTCATCATGAAAGGAGTTAAAATGAAATCTAAACGCTCTTTTTATTTTAAATGGTATCTATTTTTTTCGAGATTTATAATGGTAACATTTTGCATGTTGAGCTAACTACTCGTGTACTGCACACCACTAAATCTTGTCTCATTAGACTTTCTCTCTTGTTTTGTTTTAATATTGCAGTAATATTTATGTGGGGTAATTTGCTGCATTTAAATCTTCACCTCCTTTTAAATTGCACAGATGTATTAGTAAAGGAGTTATAGCCAGTACTTTGAACAGGATACTTTTAGAGGGAAAAAACTGAGATATTTATTGCGAGTACATTTTCTAAGGTATTTTATTTTAAAATGCTGCGAAATCGTTATTTCTTCATAGTTTCATTTTAGTTTGATTTTAAGTTATTTTTCCAGGAAACAGCTAGAGTTTTGATAAGTTTGCGGAAATTACTCCACGTTTATTACAAAGATTAAAATTCCTGTTCATTAGAAAAGGTGAACTCTGAAGCATTTTTGTAATTGTGTGTGCATATATAAAATGCAATATTACAAACAATTGAGAATTAAAAATTGCAAAACCTTTCTAAGATACTTTGGAGCTAACATCTAACGAGCTAATAAGGCGTTGCTGAATTTTGCACCTATTTGTCGAATCATGTAGCGCATAAAGCACTGGAAAGATTTTTTTTTAATAAGAGAATCATTGTATTTATTTGTATCATTAATTGTTATAAAAGAAAGATTACTACGTTATTTGTATACGTATGTTTATATTTATATGATTACATAACAGAATGGAGAAAGAATACAGTGAATGAATTATATTTGCTGATGCTAACATACCAAAAATTTATTAATATATTTTAAGTAGTTGTTTTCCGCTAGTTATGTACGCCCAAGTTTCCAGGTCCAACCCTGTTTCAAGTCCGTTGATTTTCGTGATGGAAAAATAGACAGCATCCACATTTCATATGGTTATGCGGCATGTAAACTATCCTTTGAATGCGTGTTTGGCTTGGGTGATCTTGGTAAAATTAAACTCCTAGCATGGTCTCGCATCTTTAGAGCTCAGATGCTTCCTTCTGGGGAGGAAATAGGGGGTCAAAATTACTTGCGGTTACCGGTACGTCCCCTTTATGGTGCAGCATTTAAAACAGTTACCAGCTCCTGGGGAATTGGTTAGGTCGGCAATGGTAAAATACCAATCGGCAACCCATTTGAAATCAAAATAATCTCTTACGAATTACGATGAATAAAAAATAAATAGATGCAATATTTATTAAAAAACATAATTCACACATATAAAACAATTAAATTAGTAAAATGGGAATTATTTAAGTGAATTTTTCAAAAAAAAATAATTAAATTAAAATCTGAGAAGTGTTTTGATGGAGAATCTAGAACAGTTAGAATTTTTTTTTTAAAAAAGTATATTTTATTACATAAAAGGGAATTAAAACATTTTACAATTGCTTAAATGTAAAATTTATGCTGATATTGTTGAATTCGTGACATTTTTTCCAGACAAAGATTTTTGTTCTTTCCCTTAATTTCAAAATATCCTTATGCTCCATTCATTGTTTATATAATATACTAATGGAAATTCTATTCTTTAATTGTGCATTTTAATGTCAGTACCTATTCCTTTAAATTTTTCAAAGATAATGGATCAGTTTAAAATGTTCTGTGGGAATCATGGGAATTTATTATGTTTTAATAACTTTTCTAATATTTGAAACACAAATATGAAAAGAAATTTGAATGGCAAAGATAATTTAGAATGCAGATTATAAGCAATTTTAAAAAAGCTTTAAGTTTAAGGAAAAATTATAATAATTTATACTTTATTCTTGCTAATGCAACATTTCTCAATTAACGAAGTTATGAGTTTAGCAATCAAACGTTTCCTCTCTCTTTTTCTTCAGTTACAAACCTCTTTTATATAGAGATTTTTTTTCTTTGCAGATAGTAAACTTTACACTTCCACTTAACCGCACCTTTGAGAAATCTTATAATTATTCAGAACTGAATGAGCATATTACCAATGTTTATTTAAATTGCCTTTTTTTATCTTTGCAATTCTAATTAAAAATTTCTTTCAATTATTTAGTGAAAAGTTACATTTAAGTTGGTTCAGTATGCACATATAATTTTAAAAGAAAAAACATTTCTTCAATTAAGCGATTAAGAGATAATGTATGTAAAATAAAACGAGACAAAAATATCAACTGTCCTTCGAAATTGAAAACTGAATATAAAATGTTCCTCATTTGTAACCTGATAAAAGATCCCTGAAACCATCAAAAGAAAGTTTTCCCAGAACAATATTTGAAAACAAATGTCTTTTTTTCTTCTATCCTTATGACCCTCTTTATTTTTTAATTTTTGTAAACCAATTTAAGAACAACGTCATAATTCACAACATAAATATGCAAAACAGATAAATGAGAAACATTACATTGAAACCATTGCTATAGAAACTACCTATTTTTTTAAAAATCAAAACTGGCTAGGTGAAGACTTTCCCAGTTCGTAAAAATTTTTGTGTTGTTGATACTTTTGTGTTAATAGATGGCTTAAAATCAATGAAAACACTAACTGTTTGTGTTAGCTTTACATATTGGCTTGTGATATTTTGATTAATATCGTTGCTGTACAATATCACTTTTTAGTATTCTCTTATTTTTTAAAGTTTTGATAAATATGTTTCAAGGTACCAAGGAAAATATATATACATGCAAAATAAGAGCTTAATATATATATATATATATAATATATATATACATATATATTATTTAATTTAAAAATCACGAGAGTACAAAATTTTGTATTTTGAAGGGAAATTTGAATCTTCCCCAAAAATATTCTTTAAATATTTCTCATGTTAAATGTTTTTTTTTAATTGAAGTTAATTTTTAGTAATCAATGTTATCTTTCTGATTTCTTGAATTATATCTAAGAGAGATTGCACAAATAGCGGTTTCAAATTATTTCAATAGAATTTCTTTCATGCTGTATCATAACTTTTGCAGATGCTTCAAAAATATTTCAAGAAATAAATGTTCCTTTTAATACATTAAACATTATTTGAACATGCATTAAAATTGAATACTTTAGTTACATTTTACGATGCAAAGGTTAGTTTTCAGTAAGAAAAACTTTTATTTTTTCATTTATTTGAAAAAAGTACCGTAT
>BMAO01003994.1:0-16260 GCA_019973975.1 Trichonephila clavata | reverse complement strand
AAAATATTGTTTAAAGTACAAAATAGTTCTTGCCTTCTGATTCTGGAATCATTAAGGATTTCTTTCTTTTATTGTTTCTGATTTAAAAATAATAATTAATAGACTCAACCAAAAAACTTGATAATTATTTTGGCTCCTTACGAGATAAAAAACTGTAGCTTTTTAGTGAATCGAAGACAATGCATTAAGTAAATGATAAAATCGTTATTACTATATTCACACGAATTACACTTAATGACTTTTTTTTATAATATGTAGTACCGTAAAATTTATTATGTTCTCTAAATGACGAACAAAAGATGATTAATAATAAATTACAGACAAATATAAATTATTTACACATGGCTATGTCTGAAGTATTTGATTGAATTGATTAAATATATACATGCACTAATGAAAATATTATAATTTGAATAATATGTTGTTTCTATGCTCCTCACTGTTTAAATTAATATTAATGAAAGTTTTTCTCTAAAACACCACAATAATGAGTTCCAAATAAAGCTTTAAGGAGTTAGTATGGCTTACATTACTGTATGGCTTAGAGAAATTATTTTAAGAAGTAATATACTGCCTCCCTATACAAAAATTCGATTTTCTACTTTAAACGATTTATTTATTTTGCTTCTCTAACTTTGATTGTAACCCTTGTTGAGTTTTTTTTATTCAAAGATCTGCAATTTTTTAAATGAATTTATTGCATAGTTGCTAATAATATATATATATATATATATAATATATATATATATATATATATATATATAATTTACCTTCCCGTATTTTAATATAAATGATTATGAAAAAAAAATTAGAATGGTTAAAAAGAGCTACAAATTCCGAAATTTAAATTCTGGATGCATAAATATATAATTGTTTGTACTTGTTTTAAATAATATCGAGGAAATATAATCGATTTAGTTATACTAATTAAAGTAATTAAGAAATAAGAAAAGATCGGACCTATTTTCAAATAATTGAATTGGTATTTCCGTTAAAGGGTTTATTAGAGAAATATCTGAAACACTTATAAAAGGTATTCAGTAACTTAAAAAATTTCTCCCTAAGTCTCATGACGAAAAATGCTAGGTAGCAGATAGTTGCCTAAAGCCATAAAATTTGTAAGAACTATGCTAATACATTGAGTACTTGATACAGAAAAAAAAGCATTAAACAAATATTTAATTTTAAAAGAAGATAATATATTTGTACCTTATTATAATCAACCTTTTTAAAATAATGATGGCAAAAGATTATATTGAAGTCCGGTGAGTATGGCTGGCCAATCCATACGGGTGATATCCTCCGATTGAAGCATTTCGTCTACAATGTTTGGACGGTGAGGACGGGCGTTGTCATCCATAAACAGAAATTCAGCACCCCATGGCGCCCCGAAAACAAACGTACATGTTGTTCCAGAATGACATTCCGACAGATGTGGCCTGTCATCGTTTACACTCTGAACACACAGGTCAGTTCTGGAACCAAGAATAATTCCTTCCCAAACGAGCCATCCTGCACCACCGTAATGGTGTCGTTCAATGGGTTCTCTTGGTGGTAACGGGTACCTGGCGCTCTAAATATGAAAGTCCGGCGAGAATCAGACTGCGAACTAACCTGGAATCGTCGAAAACATCACACAAGACCACTGTTGCGGTGTCCACAATGCATGCTCTCTACTCCAGGTTAATCGCAGGCGACAGTGAGTTGCGGTAAGGGGAAAATCTGACAGGCCTACGAGCATATAGACCAATGTGCTTAAGCGTCTGTACACGGTCTGCCTTGAAACTGTGGTACCGGTAGCTGAAGAGAGCTGACGAGATAGGTCTGATGCTGTGCTCCGTCTGTTTCTTTTGGCAGTAACTGCCAAATACCTACTCACATTACCATCATCTTGGAATCGTTGCCAAAGCCTGGAGATGACACTCTGGGCGATTCCAAGTTCCTCGGATACTTCCATCTGGGTACGTCCACATTCCAGTCGTCCGATAATTCTACCACGTAAAAAATCATCCGAATGCTTCCTTTGTGCCATAACTATGCGGTTATTGCACTGAAAGGCTTTTTAAGCGCTTGTGAACAATTTTACTTCTTTGCCACCATTCCTTATATACCCCTCTCTTACACTCTCGTCATTGTGATGTACTTCCGCGTCATCTGGTGGTTTCCATTAATTTGCATATTCATCTTCAAGATGCGTGTGATAATTCTACAGGTAAAATTTTTATTTTAGAGTTCAATTTCAGTGTGATTCTGAATTAGCCTTAATTTATGGACATGAGTGTAAAAGAAAAACATTGGAGTTAGTTTTGAACGCAATTCATGTATTTAAATCAGGCATTACTTGAAGAGAATTCAAGAAAAATTACAAATGCTGAAACTATAATACAGGTAGTTATCACAATAATGACATTATTTGTGAATAAAAGTGACATTTTTGAATTCAATTCACAAGCTCACCATAGTAAAATAGTGGATGGAAAAAAACTCATTGAAAGAAACCGACATGTACAAAAGCGAATTTTAATTTTTAAAAAGTGAACAAGTGTTGCAAAAGCGACCTCAGAGCTTAATCATTATCTGGACTCTTCAGAGTCAAAGATTATAGTAAGAAAGCTCCTTCATAAACGGAATATTTACGGAAGAGCATCTATTTATTTCCAAGCCTCTTGTCACAAATGTTACTGCCAAGTGTCACAAATGTTAACATCGTCTACAGTGGTGACACACTCATAAAACCTAGTCGATTAATAACTGAAGAAAGTAAGATGGGGCTTGACGAATCATCTTTTCCACTTTTCGCCCACTATAGGACGAGTATACATTTGGGCGACACCTGCACAAGTGTACGGTCGTGGTCGTCTTCTTCCAACCGTCAAGCATAGCGGTGGATATGTCATTGTATGGACAGTCGTGTCATAATTTTTTTACTGGATCAATCGTAACCCTTAAAAGACAGACCATTGTGGATAAATATGGAAAAATGTTTGCTGACAAGATCCATCCTATGACGCAAAATTTGTTTCCTGAAATCGATGGAACCTTCCATGCAGCAGGACTTGACCAATCGTAGTCTTATGAAAGAGAGGAAGTTAAACTTCTTTCTTGGCCCCCGCAGTCACCCGACTTCAATATAATTGAACCATTATGGTATATTTTAGAGTGTTCAATATGGAGTCCTGTAATCTTTACTGGTATCTATCGCAGAACTTTGCCAATATCTCCATAAAGAGTGGTACAATATTAATCTAAACGCTATTTAACATTTGTATGAGTGGATTCCTTGACGTATTCAAGTTAAATTACATGTCAAAAGATGTCCTACAACATACTAATATTAATGATTCTTTATATATAAATCTAAGGTGTTTCCACATTTGTTTTTTCAACCACCTGTGATATATATATATACGTTATTTTTTTCTATGAATACTTATTATATTGATAAGCAACACAATATAATTCTGCAGGTGACATTGTTTTCATACATATAAGAGAAACTTAAAATTTCCAATAATGCAGTATTTAGGTTTCTCTAATTGAACTGTCCCTCTAAAAGTTGCCTTCCAAATCTCGAGAGTCCAGTACTCAAACGGTTATGACTTGAATCTGATCTTACGATGGGTATCGATGCCTTGACGCAGAGCAAGGAGATTAACCACAAATACAAATGCTGAGGCTAATGTATCTATTTATTGATTGATTCTACTTGAGAGTTATGAGGATGATCCATTAATGTTGAAATAACCAAAAATTAAATTATCTGAACATTTGCTTCGACTAAAAAGACAGAAATTTCCGAGAATACATTGAGGTCTTAGATCCAAAAACCAATAATACTTAACTGAAGACAATTCAATGAAAATTTCTCAATGAACTCTTTATAAAATTTTGTATTTCAGTCACTTATTATACTTTTGACTTTGATGTCAAATAGGCACATAGATTGCAAAGCGATACTCAATCCCGTGCCGTGGTTTATTGAATTGGTGCACCTGGTTCTAATGGCGATGCCATGCTTGTAAGATAAACCATTCTAATTAGATGAAAGTTCAGGAGCTATTGGTGGCAAGGGGAAGAGTATTGAGGTTGTGGTATGAGAAAGGGTGAATTGCCTCTGAAGTTGGCAACCTTGGATTATTTAAAAATAAGAAAAGACTATGTGGAATGCTGCCTGTGTGAGTGTAGCATTATGTTAAAATTAAGAAATCGAAAAGATTAGAAAAGGTAAAGGAATGAAATAAATGCCTTTGACACACAACGTTTCCAGGATGTCTTCTCCCTTTTACTCACCGTGATCATAGTGCATTCTGTTAGTATATCTAATTTTCAAAGTTTGCATATCCTCACTTTTAACGTGGAGAGTCGAGTACTCGGTACTAACGTTAGTAGCCTCGCGGAGTGATGGAGTTACTCCAATCCTTTTGATGTGTAACATCTTTCCTGATTGCTGGAGATTTGTGGGAGTGATTTCGAGAAAAAGAGACAGATATGCGTAACAGGAAGTTGGGGAAGCAAGCGCTATTTAATTTGACCAATCAGCGCGCTTGGTGGTGTCTCTTCGCTACCTTGGCAGTGAAGTTCTGTTTTTTCTCCTTCATTCGGAGGGCTCCATCCCCACCCCTGCAGTCTAGCCGTGGATCTTTTTTTTTTTCATTTAGGATCTTCCCGACAACCCTCAGTCGAGGAGATTTTGTGCCGCGGTCTCCCGCTAGCCGTTTCTTCCCCTCCCCACGATGCCAAAGTCGGTTACGTCCGCTTCGGCTCGCCGTTCCAGTTCGTAACTGACAAGATAACACTCACTACACAAAACACCCACATTAACTCATAATTAATTTTCCCTCTTAACGTTTTACGTAAGTCTTAATAACACGCACTAGTATTTCTTACAACATTAAAAGTAATTTTTCTCTTCACACCCTTAATACTTTCTCATTTTAATCTCTTTTAAGAACTTCTCATTAAAAAAAAATTTCTAACACAGTACTGGGCTAGATTTGAAAAATAGTCAACCAAAGCTACCCAAAACCCAAGCGATTGGAGTTAAGTTTCTTACGAGAAACAGGACTCCGTCATCATTCCACACTTCAGGATCAGAGAAGAAGCTAAGTTCATTCATTTTTTTCAGTGATTAAGTTGCTATTGCGAATTTACCACGATAAATGTCAGATGTTACACAACGTATGCGACTACGTAAGGCTCGTTTTTTATAATTATCTTTAATGTACGCAATGAAAGTTTTAATACCAGCGAATAATTTAATTAAGGTAAAGTATACCTTACCTTAAAGGATTTTGATTATTTGAGAAAAAATCAAACCAAACAGAACTAAAATGTTTCAAATGTGAGTGACTTTAATTAAGGACACCAATCACAGACATTTAAATAACATTACAGAAATGATATTTGCAGACAAATTTTAGTAGTGTAATTTTATTACCTTAGATGATCGACAAATATCATGTTGAATCTTTCCTCGCTTGTGACATATTGACAGGGAACAGTGTGCCTTATATTACATTTGTGGCTTCATATCTTTCTTGATGGAGTTCTTTAGTTAGCTTTCGAAAATTTTCCTTACGACTCAATAGTTTAATGTTCTTCGATTTTCTTAAATTTAGTTTTACTATCAGGTTCTTCCCTTTGCTTGGCCAATTTCTTTCTCCGATGTGTCAGTTTTCCCCAATAAAGATCACAGAGGCCTATTTCATTTATATATTTATATTTATTCAGTTCATTTACATTTATAAACAATAATGAGTCGTACACCACAACAATGAAAACCATTAAGTTATTTATAGGGGGGGAATGAAGCCAGTTCTTGGAAGATATTTTAGAACAAAAGTATCACATAGGGAACTCAGTCAGCCACACTAGCTTAAAATTTAAAAAAAAAAAATGTTTCCACTTGCACAAAGGGAGACATGTGACAAATTCATTTTAGTTCCACGAAGAATGTCATACAGTAGGATATTGACAAGGTCATTGGTAACAAGAAACAGTTTTTCCAGAATTAAAGATTTCATGAGCTTGGAATGACTGTGTGCCCCGCACAACCGTTTCCCTTTAAAATTCAATATTTTAATAACTAACGGTATGCTCTAATCCACATGTTCTTTTTCTCGCTATCATTCTCTAATTTTTAGTTATTTTATATAATCCAATACCACTGTAGGGATGTTGCAGTTATAAACTCTAAGAACACTCAACTTCGAAGAATATTTTGCTTATTAATTAGAAGAGATAATCCTCAAGAGATGCAGCCCACTACAAATTGTAACGAGAATTTTCCAAGAGAATTATATCTCCAATATGATTTATTCAAAAATTCATTTCAAACGTATGTATGCATATAAATAATTAATTATTTTTGTCAAAAAATCCCCCTACGATTTTTTAATAGAATAGGATTCTATGAAAAGCATCATGCAATGTAACGTGTAATAGATTTAGCATTTGAACAAACATTTTAAGAAAAAAAAAATGCGCAAAAGAAGGCTTAACAAATCCTTCCCACAATTCCAAAATGAATTTTCCCTATTTAAACTTCTCTTGGCAACTAAGATCTTAACTCGGTTTGAATATTTTTCTTCTTCGGGATAGTTAAACATCATAACATTTTGAGACTAAATCATAATAGAGAAACTTCAATTAGTTCAATCATAAAATGGTACTTCTTTTGAAATAAATATATTTATTAAACATTGTCGACTATTTATCTCAATTGTAATAGCTGCAAATTTAACAATGAAACTGTCAAACAGTTTAAGTATTTACGAATTATAATATTTCTCTGTTTGTCCCTTTAATGATAACTATACTTATGTGTATGGAAATTTTCTAATATAGAATAGTGCCGGAGAGGCTTAAAATGATACTGAATGATGAGTTGCATATTCTGATTTCATTGTTCTGATTTGCATTCAAGTGAAATAATGTAATGTGCAGATGATTTGAAAATTTAATTCGATATTCTATTCAGTCATTGTACAGTGAAGTATGTTAAATTGAAAATTTTAGGAAATTTTCTCATAAATATTTCAATTACTATATTCAAAATGACAAGGTACAATTGGTCCTCTTGTATGCACATACTACTAAATAATATATTAGCCCTTTCTCCTTCCATATGAATTGAAATGAGATAATTCCCATATTACCAATGAAGTTCTGGAGGTATTGTGCTGAAATGTTTAAGAAGCCACCATCTTAGGCCACTTCAGAGAATTATTTCAAGGATTACACAAATTTTAATACTTCTGGCGTATTTAACCTGTAGTTATTAATTCAAAGTTATGTTTTAGCTCAGATTTAATTTTCGGAGTTCAGATTTAAAAAAAATAAACTTGGAAAAATACGTCCAATTTAAAAAACCAAAAATAAATTTGAGGTTAAAACGTTATGGTACATGACCTTTATATAGCATTTCAAACTAATTTTAAAGCGTGAAATAGTTTTAACCAGATGTTGAGAAGTTTAGTTTTTCAATCATTTTTCAAAATGTTTGTATCATAGTTTTAAGTTATTTATATATATTTAGGTAATAATGCGGCTAATTATACAGTTTAAGAAATATAGTGATATACTTATCCTAGACAATTCTTTTCACATATGGACAACAATTTTGAAGTATAATTAATTTATATTTCACTTCTGATATAACAATGGATGTCTGTGTTTTTCTAAAACTAAATTCTTTTAAATGAAGACAAATAAATGTTTGTAAAGGATACATCATTGGTACTTGAAACGTTAGATTCAGATAAAAAAAAATTAAAGGTGTAAATAAGATAAGATTTAAAACAAACAAGGCAAGTCACTATAAATTTTTAAATTTTTAATAAAATTTCCCATGAGTCATATAAAAATTCTCTGTAAACTGGTGCATGAAATAAAACCGAAAAAATATACTTTGATACTTTTGAGCGGTTATTAACAATGCTTAAATATATTTCAAAATTATTTTAGCCTTTACTTATAGTCTACTTTACGCTTAGTTTGATTAAAAAAAACTATATAGGCGGTGCCTTTGGTTTTAAATTCTCTTTATCAACACGTTATATTGCGCACGAAATCTTCGTAATGGACATATCGTTTTTAAAACATTTTTGGTTAGCACAAATACAGGTAAGTTTTTTTGTTTTTATTCTTATTGTTAATTATTTTCGAAATTTTCTTTTTATAATTATCTCTAATGTGAAAAACCTACTTTCTATATTCATACATTTTTTTAAAATAATTTTGTGTTCATCATAAGTGTACATATAGGCCTAATTTTCAATAGGGTTCTGTTTCTCTATTAAGTCGAAATTTTCAGCTGAAGGGGAAGGTTGGATCCTATAAGGCAACTCTTAACCCTATTTCACTTTTCTAAGCCCTTAACAGCTTAAGAAACAAAAAAAAAAGAAATATATCCGTTTTAGTCCAGTGACTCATTCTGTCTTTACATTTTTAACTGCTCAATATTTCAGGTTCTTGGAAATTCTGTTATACTCCAATCTTAGTTTAGTAAGATTTTCTTTTGTACCACTTATTTAATTTATATACTAAATACATATAGAAGTACCAGTTAACCAGCAGAACATTTTCAATTAACTGTACTGTATTTCTATTTACAAATTAGGTACAAATTAACTATGCTTAGATGATATAGACCCATCCTTTCGTCATGCGAGTCGTGTTACTCGTCTCTCAGCAGTTTTTCGTTTATAAACTCGAGGCGTTGAGCATCATGGCGTCTTCATCGTCGAGTGTCTAATGAAAGGCAGGATCCAAAAACATAAGTCCAGCAGACATGTGCAAAAGACTTTCAGAGCAAAGTACCATCTATCTTTGAAGCTTGGTAATAGTACCCGAATTGCATATATATATGAATTTTTTCATTCCTATTTACTATATATAAACATATGTCTGCGTGTGTGTGTGTATGTGAGTTTTTCATTGCATATTGTGTTAATAAAGTGATAACAAGGCTCCCATTTCTTTTGAATGTCGTAATAAACAAATATAAATGCATTATAACGTTAAAAACATTGACAATACAAATATAATTCATTCCTGAAACGTATATCGAAATGAAATTACTGAAACTAGTAAGAAATTTATAATAATAATCAGCATCTTCTCTCCAAGTTTGTATTATTTAAGACATTTACAAACATTTAAATATTCTTAAAACTTACTACAAGTATTTCATTTCGAATGATCCCAAAAATTCCATTAAAATTTATAGCAGACATTTTAAAAGTTTAACAGAATTTCGCATTTTAAGAATATAAAAGGAATTATTTTTCCTACTGCTGTAACTATTGCTTTGGATGGAATAAAGACATAATGATAAATTTAAGTAAAAGTTTTAAAGTAAAACAGATTAAAATTTAATGTTACACTAAATGACTCTTAAAACTTGTCAAATGTACATAAGATCGTACAAAAAAAGTTAAATTTCATTTTAAGAGAATTTAAACTTTTTTAAAAAGCCAAAATATGTTGCTTCCTAAATCCTTTAAAAATACCAATGTAAAGTTTTTTAAACTTTATTTTAAAAGGTTAGTTAAATGTTACGTGTAAATTAAAGAATTTATACCCATATTTCTATTTTTTTTAAAGTAAAACTATTTCTCTAATAATTTTTTAAGATCGCTTCATTTATGCACTTTCGTACACAATTTAATCCCTACAATATCGTTAAAAATGTAGTCTAATTTTTTTTCCTGAAGCACTTAACGTTTGAAAAGTTTGAATAAATTCATCCCTTCAGGCCTATATTCTGAAGAAAATGGATATACATACATACACACTCATGTATATATATATATATATACAGAGAAATTTTTTTAAGAGGAATTTTTTTGTATACAAGCTGTCCTAAGTCAGCAAAGTTGATAATACTGTAGCATCCATTCTTTTATATTTTATATTTTACTCTGTTATTTCAATTTTTTCGTATCTCCTTTTAAATTCTGTTGTCTGGTTATCTTGCAATTGCAATTCATTTAAGTATTAATCATGTTAATTCATCTCTCTTGTAGAGAAATTTTGATTATATATATATATATATATATATATATACATATATATATATGGATATATATATATAAATATATATATCCATAAATATATATACACATATATGGATATATATATATCCATATATATATATATATCCACATATATATATATCCCTATATATATATACATACATATATATGTATATATTTATATATATATATATATATCCATATATATATACAATATATATATGCATATAAAACTCAAAACTTGTTAGGACTTATCCAATGATTGACAGGAAATGGTTACGTACATTTAATATTAAACTTAATACTTTAAAAAAAACATTAATGAAAGGAGGTGTATTGAATATATTTTAAGGAAGTGGTCATCAGAAAAAATTTAATTATTTATGTTTTTTAAGAAATATAATTATTTGCTTACTGGTATAAATGAGAATTAATGTAAAACTTTAAATATATAAATGTAGAATGAAATAAAGTATTAGCCCTATGAACAATTTCCATAAATATAAAAGTGCTGTTTTAAAAGACTAAATCCTAAATGATAAATTACTTTAATTAAAATGTATCATTTTTATCGGAATGCATTCAAAAGTATTGCACTTGCATTTCCCCTGTTGTTCTGTTTATTTTTTTTTATAAAACTATCCTGTGAACCAAAAAGGTAAAACCTTTTTTTTTTTATTATCCTATGTTAGATCTAGGCATGACCACCATCAGTCTATGTCGGACAACCCAATACAATTCTGAAACACACACGTAAAATGAGAATTTGTTAGCAGCATTAACAGCTATTACGTCGGTAAGTCTAGGACAAGTGTCCAGGTGGCCTCCACACATATCTCCATTAGAACAAAGTGAGCCCGTTGGAGAATCAGCCAAATCAAATCTGAAAAGGTGCTTTCTAACGTAGTCATGTCCAGTTTGGAATCTGAAGTTTTCGACATCCACAGGTCTTGGCAGGTAGCAAGGAATGAGACTCTCTATTAAGGAACCTCAACTCTTTCCGTTCGCAGAGATCTTAGCAATCTCACGAAGACGGGTCTTGAATCTGGAAGCAATGGTTAAAACCTTTGGAGTTTACATAGTTTTCATAAACTTAAGCGGTTGAACCGAGTTGAGGAAAAATGTGAATAGTAGTGTAACGTCAGAATCAGGGGCGTAACTACCACCGTATCAATAATACGGAGCCTCCAAGCTACAGGGGCCCCAACCATGCCGAAGTACAATATCCTAAAATGTTATCAATAGTCCCAAAAACAAAGCTTACATTTTCGGAAAAGGCCCCCAAGAAATTTCGATACAGAGCTCACTCAAAACTAGCTAAATTAGTGGTCGGGAACTAAGGTTTATTTAAATTTGTGAGTATCAAGATGGATCACATAACTTTACTAAAATTACTAATTATTTATAATAAGTTATCACAGGTCGATGCATGTATCATCTGTATCTAAAGGTAAAACAGTTCAAAATCTAATTATCAGAGATGCTTATTACTGCCATCTATTAGTCTCTTTCCACTTAATATCTTAACGATTAAGATTCGCTAATAATGATAACAATAATAATAATAAAATAAAATAGAATACAGAAGGGTACGTCTTCACGATTTTTACCTCCTCGTGGGAGTTTCTCTGAGCTTCCTGGTTGATGATATCGTTCCTTTCGCTACCTCAAAGTGTTTCTCTAGTATCGTCAGGCTACATTGATCTCTAGTTACCTTCACATCTGCTTCTTTAATACTTTCGGGACAGGTGTACCATTTTCCTACCAGTCTAAAACCCACTTATTGGTCGGCATATCATTCAATGCACTTTTCTGTGAGGAAAATCAATCCTGTAGAACAAGTACGAAACGCGATTCACCAGTGCACTCTCCAGCTGCTGGTGGCATTAAAGGTGGATGTATATGTGACACACCTGTCTCTACAATGTTTTTTGTTGATCAGTGTGTCGTTGCGGAAAGGTTCAACCTTTTGGGTGGACCTCTCTTACGACTCCTACAAATTCTGATTGAAATGAATGCATATCTGTGCCCGAAACACTCAGTCTTGACCTTAACCCAGTGTTTCTCAAAGTTTGCATATTAGCGACCCAATATTCAATCATAATTTTCATCGCGCTCCCTCATACAATAATAATGTATTGAATTCAATGATACTATACTTTGAGGCTAAAACTACGATACGACCTTAATCTCTTAAGTGCTCACGGCGTATATAAACGTCTCGCTCAGTCAAAGTGTTAATTTCCCCGGACGTATATATACTTCTTTCCAAACTACGATCTTTTCTCTGCACTGATATCCATAAAATTATTCCGCAGGCTTTAGAATGCAATAATAGGACCTTGACAATGTTTGCGAAAGATTTACTTACTTCATATTTATTTATTCTTTATTCCTTCCCTCCCCCCCCCAATACATCACGTTCCCGCTCCAACACGAAAAACGATTGACATTGGGAAACGAATCTCATAAATTTAATCGGCAATTTCGGGATTAATTATAAACCGTAGAAATTATAAAGATAAATATTCATTTTTGGATATAATTTTATACATGACAATCCCATGGGGCCACTGGTAATTATTAAATTTTATCTTTACTTAGTATTGTTAAATTAATTATAAAATACATTGTGTGTAGCACTGCTAAATTTATAAGTCTAATATATCAGTGTAAATGTGAATTTATTTTTTATTATATCAGAATGTATTTTGCTTTTTTACTTTCAGCAAATTAATAATTTTTTTAAATAATCTTTTGTTTTTGACTTTACAATATGCTCGCTTCCTCTCATAGAATTGTCGCACCCCCAAGGGGAGCACATCCCACAGTTTGAGAAACGCTGCCTTAACTACTATTGGTTCTTTTGGGAACAAAAACCTGTCTGGAGGGTCGAGACTCTTGTCACTGCTTGTCGAAACACATAAGGCTGGGACATAAATTTATTAGTTAATTCGACACCGAGAATGCAACCCTTTGCAATTCTACTTCATAATAGAAGCACTCCCTCCCCTCACATTTGTAGATGGAACGAAATAATAGACAGCCGTTGAAACAGGTGTGTTCCACCTATAGTTCACTTTGAAGAAATGGTCATATGTCACGACTCTTAGTCTATGGCTTTAGAAAAGAAAAGAGGGTAGCAATCAGCTGGCTAAGAGACGGTGCTACAGTAGGGTAAGGATCCAATGGAAAAGTACAATTATATATATCTCTTGATGGGAGGCTTGGAGGCTGGGAAGCTTGGAAGCTGATCGGTTTTGAAGATGGCCCCCAATACACATGTAATTTGTGTATTCCCCTTGTTTACAGGATGTTGTTAGATTCCTGAGCCGGGGGTGTCCAGCGCGGGCTGTCACTGAGTTGTCAACGGTCATGCAAGTTGAATGGACTCATAAATTTGGGGAGAAACCTTAATTTTCGTAACTTTGCGCTTGGTCTCTGTCCAATGACTAGGCGAGACCGAAGGGCACGCGGATGCAAAAAGGGGTAATTTGCCCTCACTTAAAAACAGGCGCCGAAACAATTTTCAGAGATTTTGCACTCATTAAAATGTTAATTGATCCCCAGATTTTAGGAAACTTCGTGCACCATCCGGGACCATGCCAGCCTCCCATCACCTCGCTTCCGTTTCAGATAAGGGAAATTTTAATTGCTTGTTAATAATGCTTAATCTTACTTTCGTAATGTGTTCAATTTGTAATAAGCAAACTTAATTTATATTTAATCCGAGTAATGTCTTTAGTTGCGTTGTCTCCAAATATTTAATTAGTACTAGTCACTATCATGATGCGGATCAAGTTAAATAAGCGAACCTGGGTAGTTGTTAAGATGTTAGTTTAAAGTAAAATTAGTCAGCGCCGCATCACTATTCATCCATGTTTCAATAGTATTCCATTTAATCAGATGAAAGTAAAATTTTTTGATAATAAGACAGTTAAAAAGTTAATTACTACTATTTTTTATGGATAAATAAAGTCCAATATTTCCATTTCCTACAGGGTTTTTCTTAATCCTCAAAATTTTATTTGAGAATTAATTTTAAAGTGTAATGAGAAGTTTAGAATTTATGACAGATGTGCTGACTGAATAGTGTTAGATAATAAGATTATATAAAAGTCCTTTTGTATTTAGGATTTTTACGATGTCGAATAAAGTGCTTTTCCTATTTTGATAAGATCACGTGTCATTTGAAAGGAATTCAAAGCAATATAACGTAAAAAAGCACTTTTCCTGACGAAGGTAAATGAAAATAGTTACAACTGAATTTTGAATAAATGTCCGATTTTGGAATCCGTTTATGAGATGTGAGATGTGATCAAAACTATTAAACTGATAAGACTCCGGTTCTCTTTTGAAATTTCCTGTATCATTTTCCATTTTTGTTTAATTTTTCGTTAATTTCATTTTGTCAAACATTAATATACATTTTACCTTTTTTTATATTCGTATTTCGAACGCTTTCAAATTAAATTTAATGCAGAGTAGAATAAAAAAAAGCTTGTGATAAATGGAATGAAATTTTTTATGTTAAATGAAGCTGTCTTAAGAAATTGTGAAGCATATTAAATTTTTTTAAAAAACAAGGTGATTAGATGAATGTATGATGTACACAGTAAGAAAATCGCATGTTATATATTTATATGTAGAGAGTAAAAGAGAAAATACCTTAAGAGGTTGCTTTTTCAGAAACTGTCTGATTTCATAGAAAGAAATTTACATAATAAGTTATTTAAAAAAAGAAGAATTTAATCTTGACTCCTACGTATTTGAAATTTTGATCCTACAAATTGAATTAAACATAAAATATTTTTCGGCATATGCATTTTTGAAACGTGCATATTTGAAAAAAAAAGTTAACTGAAATACGCTACATTTATATGATTTTAATCTAAATTAACAAAAATAGTATAAATTAAATAAATATGAAATCAAATTTTCATTATTTTTAAATAGCACTAATAGCTTGCATCTGTGTCATATTCTAAAACTATCAGCATATTGAAAAATTTAACTAACTCCTCAGCAATTACTTTACGTATTTGGATGGTTAACTGAGAAATAAAAATTCTCTTTTAAGTTCCCATAGATTTTTTTGCATCACTTTTACATTATGCGAAACAATAAAGAGAGAAGACATAAAATATAACTCATTACTGCTTGTATTTGGTAAATAAATAGTAATAAAAGAATTACATTATAACTACCTTTTTTGCATGGAATTAGTATAAAATCAAGAAGTAGATTGAAAAACAGCAAATGAAATCGTGAAAAATTACCTATAAGAGCCAATTTATTTAGCCAAACCCTTACATCGACAAACTAGTTCATTCAAGTCATAAGTAATTATTATATCGCCAAATATTATGTAGAATTCATTAACAGAGCATTTATATCAACTAAGATTACTTTGTGTAAGCCAGGATCAATCAAAATTAAAACATGTTTCCATAAAAATTTGTTCATCTAATTTAATTACTTCGAAAAAAGTTAAGAACAGTTCCTCGGTATTCATCAAAAATCGTTAATAACTGTTTCTATTAATTAGTGACATATTCAAATCGCTAAAACTCTTTAGAATATCATTGGTTATAAATCATTATAATGAAATGTTCATTAAGGAAATACACTTACTATTGATTTATAATTCATCTTTATAATCCACAATAATTAATTTTAATACATATATGACAATCTATTATCATATAAACTCACGACAAATCTATATTACTTTGGATTATTCTTAATGACCTGGATCTTCTGTAATTAAGTAAACCATTCAAATGGGCACAGTTAATGATTATATCTTCCTTTATGAATTGAGTAATTCTTAGTTCATCCAAGATCAACTAATAATTTGTATTATCAACAAAACTATCTAAGCACGGCAAATTTCAAAAATTTTTCGAAGCTTAATTACTTTAAAAATCTGACAATGTAGATATTTATTGGTTTATCACGAGAATGTCACTTTTAGTGTAAGCTGCTTAATATTTTGACTATGGCTTACATTAATTCGTTTACAAACTTTATAAAAAATCTAACAGTGTAATGTTTGAAATAAAATCAATTGACGCAAACTTCAATTATTAGATCATCGTTCTTTGTAATTTATTTTTACACCATGAAAGTGTTGAAAGTTAGGAAAGCAAAAGCAGCTGTTTCTCGAACTTTTAATGGCTTCAGATACAGCTGCTCCTCCTTAGCTTATTACACTTTTAGA